>JACCGJ010001805.1:32282-100848 GCA_013407085.1 Atriophallophorus winterbourni | reverse complement strand
CTGTGCGGCTAACACCGTGCTAACTTGATTGGCCAGAGGTAGTGAGCTGCATGCTGAAACAGGCTGGAGTCTCACTACCATTTCGTGTTCTTTTTTCTTCCTCATATCGGTCTAGGCCTGGGCAACCTGACAGTATCTTAGCCCACGTGCAGTCAGTGACTGTGCTGCACTTTGTCTGGATCAGGCTTGTGTTTTCATGCCATATCATCATACCATGTGGAAGGTTTGGTCTCGAATGTCATTATTTTTTGATCGGTCATAAACTATAATGAAAAACAAAAAATAAACGTCGTGTGTCAATAGTATATTGTGGTACAAAAAGCTGAGCTTAAAAGTTAACCATAGGATAGTCAATAGAGGGGGTCAGGTGGAGTGTACACGGTCACTCATAGCAGCTGAACGGAATTACAGCCAAATCGAGAAAGAGGCGTTTGCCATCATCTTCGCTGTCAAGAAATCTCATAAGATGCTATATGACCGGAAATTCACACTGTTGACGGATCATAAACCGTTGCTTGCCAATTTGGAATCAAAAAGGGCACTACTGTCTACACAGCAAACAGACTACAATGATGGTTAACCATCCTGCTGGGCTATAACATCGAAAAGTTCGAGAAAAAATCATGCAACTTCGACTCAACTCATTACCGGATATTGACAGTATCACACCGAAAGCATTGTGTGCAGTTGCCGATCAACTTTGCAAACCGCTCGCGGCATATTTCCAAAAATTGACGGATAACTCTGAAGTCCCTACTGGAAGGAAGGTATCATCACTCCCATTTTCAAGGGTGGAAGCCGTACTGATTCTGCCAATTACCGTCCAGTTACCCTTCTCCCAGTGTGATGGAAGCGATTGTTGCCGATGAAATTATGGCTTTTGTGAATAGTTCCTATTTCATCGCTGCAGAACAACATGGATTTCGTAGAGGGCATTCTTGTACCACTAATTTGCTTTTAGCCAGAGACTACTGGACTAAAGCTGCTGATGAAGGTCAGGGTGTGGACGTCATTTACTTGGATTTCTCTAAGGCATTTGACCGAGTTGACCATGTGATATTGCTTAACAAGCTTCAAGCACTAGGTATTCCACCCGTGTTGCTGCATTTTTACGTTCGCAAAACCTTTGGGTGCGTGTTAGACAGACCCTTTCAGAGCAATTCCCAATTCGGTGTGAAGTACCTCAAGGGTCCGTTCTTGGCCCGCCTTTATTTTTGATATTTATCGACGACATTGGTGGGTACGTCGAATTACCATTTCTCCTGTTCGCGGATGATATCAAGATTTGGCCGGTCATCAACTCACCCAGCGATAAAAGGAAACTTCAGTTCGACCTGGATTCATTACACGCATGGTCTACGATCAATCGCTTACCATTCAACACTGACAAATGCTACGCATTACGCATTCGTCTTCCTGACGACCCTGGCTATAATCTGGGTGGCAAGATGCTCGCTGTCACGATGCCAGAAAAAGATCTTAGGGTGATTATACAAAATGACTTGGGCTGCTCTGCTCAGTGTAGTAGAGCTTCAACCGTGGCAAATAGAAACGTTGGGCTTTTAAAACGTGCGTTCGGACCAATCGATCCACGTTTCTTCCCGTTTCTTTTTCAGGCGTACATCAGGCCACACTTGGAGTATGCTCTCTCCGTCTGGAACCCATGGTTGAAACGTGACCATCACGCCCTAGAACAGCCGCAGAGACGTTCTACAAAGCTTGTTAAGGGGCTTAGCTTCGTCAGCTACGAGAAACGTCTTACAACTCTACAATTATTCTCTACAAACTATCGTCGTATCCGAGGCGATCTGATCCTTGCGTAATGGATATTGACGGAAGAAACTCACCTATGTAGAGGTATGCTTACAATGGCCCCATACTCAGCAAATCGTGGTCATCACTTGAAGTTGGCACATTTGCACAGTAGATTGGACTGCCGCAGACACTCATTTGCCATCCAGATTCCTCGTGCTTGGAACGCACTCCCCCTTTCGGTTATTTATGCCCCATCCCTAATACTTTTTAAAAAACGCCTTGATCTTCATTTTTATCAGACTTCTTCTTCTTCTGAATCGAAAGCAGAAGGGATAAAATCCCGTTTGAGCTTCATCACAATAATAGACATGGGCGACTTCTGCTGACAAGGCAAACCCTGAGAGTAGAGGAACACCACTATATCACTCCGGGGATCAAGTCCATCCGTCTCAACAAATGCTGATCCAACGCGCTTTTGAATAGCTGTTCAGATGGTAGAGACAGGAGCTCTTTCGGTAGAGAGTTCCAAGTGTTCACCCCCCGCGTGGATAGCGTGCTCGCATTACTCAGCTTCAGCCTTCTAGGCTTCTGCAACTTAAAGTCATGTCCACGTGTCCTCGACTCACCTACTAATCGGAAGTACTGGAGGAACTCGTCTCCATATTGACCGAGAAGAATACGGCGTGTCAGGAGCAGGTCATATATTTCCCTTCGAAGCTCTAGGGGGTAGAGTTTCAGCAAGCTCCTCCTATCCTCGTACGCGAGTTGGCGCATTCCACAAACCATCTTAGTGCCCTTCCTTTGTACCCTCTCCAAGGAGTCGCATTCGCCTTTGGACTGAGGAAATGCAACAGGCAGCCCATATTCCAACAGAGGACGAATGTACACAGAGAAAAGTGTCTGGAACATTTGCGGGGTAATAGACGCAAAGGAACGCCGAATCGCCTAGAGCATCCTGGTAGCGCTGCCTATTCTCCGGCAAGTGTCAGCCTTCGACTTCAAGGAATCCATAACCAGAATCCCTAAGGCTTTTTCGACTGTCACCGCTCTAACAGGCTTACCTCCAAGAAAGTATTCACCACCAGTGTCATCGGAGTTTATGCGCATGACCATGTCTTGTCCTCATTGATAGGCAGTGACCAGCGATGTGTCCAACTGACTAAGTCATCAACTGCTTGTTGCGGTTGCTTGTGGCCATCGCAGGAACTGACAGAGGCCCACAGTTTCAGATCATCCGCGAATAAAAGACAATCGATCGCTACCGCGTCCGGAATATCATTCACGAAAACTTTGAATAACAATGGGCCAAGGACAGATCCCTGCGGCACTCCGGAGCCTGCTATCATCTCTGAAGACAAAACTCCATTCACCTCTACACGGTTTGACCGCCCTGAGATGAATGCCTCGATCCATTTAAGTAGACAACCTTGAATACCCAAACCCTCCAGCTTGACGAGCAATCGGCGGTGGGGCACGCGGTCGAACGCCTTACTGAAGTCCATGAAAATGACATCGACTGCTTGACCAGAATCAGTCACAGCACACCAACTTTCTCGCGCCAGGAGCAGATTGCCTACGCATGAGCGATTTTTGGTGAATCCATGTTGATGTGGACACCAACGCCCACACTCCAAAAGAAAGTGCTCTCATCATCATCATCATCGAAGACAGCAATACACCGGTAGCACGTACCGAATGCTTAACTGCCATACAACCATGAAAAAGTAAAATCCTAAAAGATGGGGAAGGGTGGGACTTAAATTGCTACGGCTTCTATAGAAGAGTAAGCACAATATATATATTTATATATTTTTACACAATCATTTAAAAATGACAAAGTGCCACCCAATCAATTTGGGTGTGGGCGTGATACTACCCGGTTGCCCAGGCCGAAGTAGAGGGGTTGATCTTGAGGACTTCCACCTCAAGCCTTTGGCCCGAAAGCCTAACCCGCAAGGCAGCGGAGCGAGATTAAGGATCGCACCTATCGGGGCCGGATACTGTAGGTACGGTTCACAAGCCATTCGCGAGGTAGAGACCAAGCAGGGACTCCCGACATCATCCCAACCAGTCGAGCCGGTGATCTTTGCGGATTCGTACGCCTCTTCTGGTATACAATGTCCGCGAGGGACAAGGAGACAAGGAGACTGTGTTTGTCTGGCTTCTCACCATTGACCAACCTGGTATGAGTAACTCTGAAGATGCCACGAAGACATCACCCAGTATAGCTCAATGGATCATCGAGGCACGCAAGCCGCTGCACCACGTCAAGGTCCAGTCTCGGCGCAACGGTCCAGTCTCGGCGCAAAGGTTTAATAATACCCTGTTTCCATTCTTGTGGCAAGACCCCTAATGTTACAGATTTTGTAAACAACCTGGACAGCGAAACGCACAACACTTCTGATAGTGCTCGTAAAACCAACGGATGAATACCGTCTGGTCCTGGCGCGGATTGTGTGTCCAACTGTTCCAACAGGTGTCTAACAGTCTCTACATCTACATCAAGATCAGACAACACCTCACTGTTATTAGAGACAGAAGGAGGATCACTGTCTTCCAGACAGTACACGGAGGCATACTGCTGTAATGAGCTCAAGCGATCAGGAGAACAGTGAGAAGACAAAGGCCTTGAATGTGGGCTTTATCGAACTTGGAACTAGAGTACAGGCTGTAAAACAAAGAAAGAGTTTAGTGGGGTACAATAACATATACAAACAAACATACTACATTCTTCCCGGCGCGAAAGAGTAAAGGAATTAAGGGGGGTTCGGATGTAGGTGGTGATGGCGAAAAACGGTGATTATATATATCTGAATGGATTAGGCCTCGCGATTCCGAAGTTGGTACGGACGCACACGTTGTTGCTCTATCGATATTTGATTCACATCCGGATGGGATTGTGTCGGATTTGATTCAGTTAGCTCTGCTTGACAAGGCTCCATGTCAGGCACTACATAGCCGGCGTCTGCATTATTGGAATCGGTCACGCCATTTTCTATCTGCTCGAACAATGTAGGATCAAGTTAAGGTGGGAGAGTTGAGCAATTACCGAGAGGTGCCAAATGTCTCAATGAAACCGTATCCTCTCTTCCATCAGGTAGCCGAACGATGGCATATTGTTGATTACACTCAAGTAGGTCCACTTCCTCCGCGACGGGATCGTATTTAGATGTGCGGTTATATTTTCTCAGTAGCACGGGGCCGGGAGAACTTAGTCAAGTGGGAAGGGATACGCCAGTTGTAGACTTTCGGCAGTACGAGAATATACGTTCATGAGGAGTGGCGTTAGTAGCTGTGCATAATAAGGATCGAATCGAGTGTAATGCTTGCAGGAGAACATCTTCCCAGTGACTGATTGGCAGATTCTTTGATTTTAGCGCAAGCTGAATCGTCCTCTAAAGTGTTCCATTCAGTCGTTCAACCTGTCCATTGCCTTGTGGATTGTAGCTGGTTGTGCGACTCGTTGCTATTCCCTTATCGTGTAGGAAGTTTCGAAGTTCCTGGGACATGAAAGCCGCTCCTCTGTCAGAATGTATATATGCTGGCATGCCGAAAATCGCAAAACGTTGGGTCAGACAATCGCTCACAACAGATGCAGTCATTTCGGAACATGAGAATGCGAAAGGAAAACGTGAGTACTCGTCAATACACGTCAGAAGATATCTGTTATTAGATTTAGATGGCAGCGGACCTTTGAAGTCAATGCTCAAGCGCTCGAAAGGTTGAGTAGCTTTAACGAGGTTGACGGGAGGAGAATTATAAAACTTCGGTTTGACTTCTGAACAACTTCGACATTGGTTGACCATTTGTTTCACGTCGGAGACAGAGTAAGGTAAATTTCTTGCCCGAATAAAATGTAACATGCGAGTAATTCCAGGATGGCACAGTTTTTCGTGAAGTTCACGCAATTTATTAATATCACATGACATGGCCGAGCAACGTCTGGAAAGAGCGTCAGCAGCAAGATTTTCATTTCCAGGACGGTAAACCACGTCATAATGGAAATCGGTTAATTCCAGACGCCAACGAAGAATTTTGTCATTCTTCATCTTGCTTTTGTGTTGAATGTCATACATGAACGCGACTGAGCGTTGATCGGTTACCAATTTGAAGTGACTGCCAATCAGATGATGCCGCCATTTCTTGACAGCTTCCACGATAGCATAGGCTTCTTTTTCCACAGCTGGATACTTGCGCTCGGCTGGAGAAAGGGTTCGGGAGAAAAAAGCAACGGGTTTCCCTTGTTGGCTCAAAATGGCCGCAATGGCTACCTCTGAAGCGTCCGTCTCGACAACCAGTCAGAGCGGCAGTCAGAGCGGCATTCTCTAATTCTAGCTTCAATGATTCGAATATGTTTAGAATATTTCTTGGAAGTGGAAAAGTTTTGTTATGGATCAGATCATGAACTTTTTCCGAGAATTTTGGTAACCATTGGGAATAATAGGCAAATAAGCCGACGATCCGCTGTTGTGACTTTAAACTATTGGGTGGTTCCAGTTCTCGAATACATCGAAAACGTTCGGCATCTGGTCGAATAGATCCATTAGAAATTTCATAACCGAGGAGGTTTATTTTGGATGCTGCGAGAGTAGATTTGTCTGGGTTCAGAGTAATTCCGTAGGACTCGACAGCCATCATGAATCTGGATAAATTTTTGTCATGATCGGATGATGTTTTTCCACAGATAGTGACATTGTCTAAATAAGCAAAGGTGTCCCTCAGATTCGCTTCCTTTATCAGTGTATCCATGATTCGTTGAAAAACGGCGACACCGTTGGTGACCCCAAAAGGGATTCGACAAAACTGGTACAGATTTCCACAGGCCTCTAAAGCAGTATATGTTTTATCAGACGCATGAATCGGGATCTGATGATATGCACTTTTAAGATCCACGGTGCTGAACACACGGTAAGACGCGACTTTTTGTATCAGGTCATCTATATGTGGAAGCGGATAAGCATCGAGTAAAGTGAAACGATTTATTGTTTGACTATAGTCAATTACCAAACGCTTTTTGTGATTATCGTTGGAAGTAACTAGCACTTGGGATCGCAACGGTGATCGAGAAGGTTCTATGATATTTTCTTTCAAAAGTGAACGAATTTCATTTTGAATAAAAGTCTGATCTTGCGGCGAGTGGCGCCTTGACTTGATGGCGATTGGCTTGCAATCACGAGTCAAGTGTTCGAAGAGAGAAGGTGGTTCAATCTTCATGGCAGCAAGACCGCAAACGGAAAGTGTAGGTTTTTCTCCGTGAAAATGAATTTCGACACTTTTATGTTGCCGTAAAAAGTCATGACCGAGTAGGATGTCAGCGCATAGGTCATCCAGGATAGACAACCTAACATTATGGTAACTATCAGATTGGTAATGCAGTAACACAAAACAGTGTCCTTTAGTTTGACTGGAGAAACTGGTCGAGGCCAAAGTTATATCGTGACGCGATGCAAAAATGGGTGCTTTCAACTTCTGAGATGCCGAGTGTGAAATAAAACTTTCCGAACTGCCAGTGTCAATTAAAGCTTGGAAAGGAACTCCGTTAATGACAACGGGCACAATCGCAGAGGATAAGCAAGAGGGAGCAGCTGCACCCACTGAGGAAAGGATTGCACTCGCAGTCGATCGCGGGGACTTCTGTGAGTACTTGGATCGACAAAATTTTTGAAAATGGCCCGTTTTACCACATTTGCGACAGACTGATTCTCTAGCGGGACATTTATTTCGGGGGTGGCGTCCGTATCCACAGAAGAAGCATGTATCACTGCTGACACTAGAAAGAACATTATGATCAGTTGAAGGTGGATTGGTCAAGGATATAGTCGGATCATTTTTAGCATCCACAAATGCACAACAATTCGGATCAGTAACGGCGTACGATAAAGAATGCGTCTGTGCAGCTTCGAGAATTTTCGCCTGCTCAATAGCCGAACGTAGATCCATTGATCTCATTTCTAACAAACGGAGGCGTACAGTATTTGAGTGAATACCAGAAATGAAAGAAACTTGCACAGCCTGATCGCGATGCTGTTCTGCCGTGACTTCTTGAAAGTTACAATCCTTGGCCAGAGAATTGAGCTTTAGAACGAATTGGTCGATATTTTGACTGGATTCTTGTTTACACGTAAACAAACTGTGTCGGGCAAAGACTTCATTCGTTGGTTTAACATATGTTTTCTGCAAAACTGAAATGGCAGATTCGTAAGTGACACAGTCTGATATTAGACTATACACGTTCGGTGAAACATAGTTGATGAGAGTGTTGAGTTTGTCGGGTTTCAGTTCAGCAATTGAGGTCAGGAAGTTAGAGAATGTGCAATACCAGTGCGTCCAATGACGTGAGCTATCTGGTGTGTTCGGGTCAGTGTCGAATCGATTCGGTCTCAGGAAGCGATCCATTGATATTGAAAACAAGTTCGATAAATTGTAATGAGCTCAAGCGATCAGGAGAACAGTGAGATTGGAAGACAAGGCTTGAATGTAGGCTTTATCGAACTTGGAACTAGAGTACAGGCGTTATGTGTTTTTTTTGTTGTTATAACGTTAGTTTGTGTTTTAAAACAAAGAAAAGAGAAAGAGTTTTTTTAGTGGGGGGGTACAGGGGGGCTGGGGGTACAATAAAATATACACATCAAAACATACTTACACGCCCACTTACTAGACTGGACGTTGGGCTGCTAGGCAAGCGCTTAAGATCTAAGATACTGTTAGGTTGCCTAGCTCACTTCCGTTGACCAATCAATTTAGCACGATGTTAGCCGCACAACACAGAATTACCGCACGATTGCACACCCGTGCACCTAATGCCACTAGAGCGTTATTATACACCCATGTACCGTTCCCCTTAAGGGCGTTTAATATATGGACGGCAGGCAGCGTTGGCTTGTACTCAGATATCCATGCATGCCGTTAGTCGGAAATGCGCGTGCATAATTATAGCTTGGTTACACGATTTTTGCTTTTCTAAATTTATTGACTCCCGTTGTCTGCGTAGAATTGTTGACATTCGATGGCTGCATCGCGTTGCAACTATAGATGTCTGCAAACGGGTGTTACGACCAAGATATCATGGACCGAGAGAAATGTTGATGTTATCACTTAAGAATGCCTCTTCACCGCTTACCATACCGTAGCGCTAGGCTCAGTTGGGCGTATTCGTTTGCCTGGGTGGGGTCCTAAAGTTCCGTCTAATAGTTGGCTGGAAACCTTACGCGATATGGCTACAAACCGAAGTCAGTGGCGCCAGTCTATTTTATTATGTGTCATAATTTTTTATCCGGTATTATTTTATATAAAAACACAAAAAACAAAACAAAAAACCAAAAAATCGCATGGAGTGAAACCACAAAAACAAGCTGCTTTTTTGTGCATTTGCTTTTGCGTATTCCGCTTGCCTGCTTTCCCTTTTCCAGGCGCTTGCTTATCTCCTTTTTCTGCTTCATATTGCTTGGCACTTTGTCTGGCTCCAGACTTGTGCTTCATGATGATGATGACCATACCGGTATATGCTGGGAGAAACAAACGGATGGCCAGCCCATTGATTAGCGAGCTGAGCTAAAGAATCTCACCGTGGCACGACTCAGTGGGACATATTCGTTTGTCTAAGTGTGGTTTTAAAGATTCACCAAATAGTTGATTGGATATTCTGAGAAGTTTGACTGCAAACCGAAGTCAGTGGTGCCAATGTAGTTTATTATGGTCACTGATAACAGTACTGAGCTGAGACTAGACCTTAACGTGGTGCGATGGTTTGTGTACCTCTATGACCCATTGAGCTATGCTGGGTGCTGCTCTTCGAGCACCTTCAGAGTCACTCATACCAGGAAGGTCAAAATATAGAGGTCAGACGAACACGGTTTCATCCTAACCCGCTGCCTTGTGTCAGGCTTTTTAGCCAAAGGCTTTGGTCGAGAAACCTAATTGTTATCCTGTCCTGGCATGGGCGACCTGGCAGTATATCAGCCCGCATAGAACCATGACTATTACTACGAAACCCAACTCCATCGTGCATCGGCCGTCGCGCCTTACCTGCTGCATACAGCAGAGCGGGTGAGCGAAAACAAGCAACTGCTGGCCATACTCTTCAATCTTTTTCTGCCCCTTCCCCTCCCCCATCCACTCCTAGCAACTTTGTCTGTCACTCCCAGCGTTAGAAAAGAACATTTTCTGTTCGCGAATTTACAGATCACTTTCTTAAACCACGGACCTCTGCTCACATCGGAGCCAAGAATGTCAGAACTCTCAGACAAATAGTCCAGCAAGCTGCATTGGCTCTTACCTTAGATAGCCTATCTATTGATGTTTGCTGTTTATCCGAAACACGCTTATATGATCCGTCCATAATTACTGAACTTACTGCCCCAAACCTTTCAACTCGCTACTTTTTGCGCTGCTCTGGTCATTCTGTAGCTGCCATCTCAGGACAGGCGTGGTGTTGGTATAGTGCCTGAATTCCGTGCCCATCATCATCTCTAACGGTTGATTCCTTGAATAGCAGGATGTGCGCAGTCGCAGTTAACTGCCACTAACTATATTTAGACCCAACTCCCAAAATCTTCTATTCAAGATGCTGTGTATTGTTAGCAACTTACGCACCGACAAAACACCAATCAATTCCTACGAACGATTTAAGAACGCCCTTCTACGGACATCTTTCTGCTCTTTTTGCGACGTGGCAAAAAGTGGCCCCGATATGGTTGTCTTAGCCGGAGATATGGAATTCCAGAATGGGGGTCGCCTTTTCGATTAGAGAACAATTAGGTGGCTATGTTGGTCCTCCTAAGGCCAACACACACATGATGGTTGATAACGGTTATACAATTCGTCACCCAATCTCGATATTATTAGCGCACTCCTTTCGGAATAAAAGATGTCAATGTGGCACATGGCGCTCGCCGGATGGAAGCCAACCTTCGCGTCCAAATCGACGTAGCGCCCAAAGTGCTCCTGGGAGACAAATTGAGGGACTGTCGCTCCTTGGAATACCTGCAAGATAGATTCAGAATCATGTCTTGTTGGGGGTAGGTTCTAGTTCAATTTCTCCGGTACAAAAGCCTTCGAATGGAAACGCATGCGGTCTCGAAAAAAATTGCTCTCAGCCCTGCAGTTCAAAAAAATTTGTTAGGCACCACATTGAGTAACTCACTCCCAGTTGCTCTGTGTGCAACTGCCGATGAAAGGTTGAACAAAATAGCATGGATTATGCGAGCCGCCGCGGTAACAGTCTGTGAGGATACATAATCAACCCAAGAGTCACACTGGATTTCACAGCGCTCTATAGAAATTCTTCGCCAGCGACGTCTAATACCTCAGTCCTGGACACAATACAGAGCGTAGACGCGTGAGGAATGAACTTAATCGGAGCTTAAGACTAGACAAAGAAGATAAATAAGGTCGAACAAATGGAAATAGCAAATAATGTGGGTAACGTGCTAAAACTCTTATTCGATCGACGGGGCCTACGAAAAAAGGAGTGAGACTATCGCTGAAATAGACTGTACTCTTATCACTAATATCAATCTGTCTAGGCCTGGGCGACCTGACAGTATCTTAGCCCACGTGCAGTTTCTGACTGTACGGCACTTTGCCTGGATCAGGCTTGTGCTTTGATACATAATCGCCGCCTCTCGCGCTGGGCCGAACATTTTGAAGAACAAATCAGCTGGTCGCCTGAAACAGAATCATTGCCTCATTTTAAGCAGTGATCCTTGGTCTGTTAGCCTAGATCGCCCTAATGATTTTTGAAATTAAAACATGTATCGAATCCATGAAACGATTCAAAGCTGCTGGCCCCGATGACATACCGCCTGTTTTGTTCAAAGAAGGTGGTCAAGTCCTAATCAGCACATTAGGCGATCTCCGTGAAGTGTGGTTGTCAGAATCTGTCCCTCCGAGTTGGGGCAAATCGGTTATTTAAAAAAGGTGTGCGAAGCTCAAGCTCTAATCACCGTCGGATAAGTCTCACTCCCATCATTACGAGATTATTCGCGTCCATATGTCTTCGAAAATTAACATCGCATAGGGAATCACAGATCCGAGAGTAGCAAGCTGGCTTCCGGCCTCGCAGAGGCTGTGCCGATCACAATTTTACTCTTCGACGGATCTTAGAACTGCGGCACACTTATCAACATTACACTGACGGATGATGTTATCATCGGTCCATGGTGGACTTGATGTTCTATAGTGTCGTACGTGGATGACAGTTCCAACTACGTAGCTTTCCTTCCCATGAATGTCTCGGTGGGGTTTTGCGGGTAGGCAACGCACCGTTCGGTTTAGTTCTGTAAACCAGCAGAAAACGTTGCAGACTATCGATGGATGTCCCCTCTCCACGCGATTTTAGAAGAGCACGCTTGAATGTGTCGACGAAGCCCTCGACTTGACCATTTGACTGAGGATGGTAGGGCCTCGACAGTAGATGTAACACATTGTTCTGGCGGCAAAATTCGGCGAAAACGTCTGATGTGAAGTACATGCCATTATATGACACGAGAGTTTATGGCAATCCGTGCTGACTGAACAAACGGCGTAGTGCGCTGATCGTGTTGCTAAATGTCGAGGACGATTTCGGGCCATTTCGAATAAGAATCGACCACGAGGTACATGGCATCGTTTATTTGACCAGAGAAATCGACATGAATTCTTTCCACGATTTTTCTGGTATAGACCATGCTGCGATTGGTACACGGTTAGGCATCTTGACCGACTGCTGACATTAACGGCATGACTTGACGAACAAATCAGTGTCTGCGTTCATACCAGGCCAATAAGCGAAACATCGGGCGATCGCCTTCATGCGTGAGTGCCCACTGTGAAACTGTCGATGGACACGATTGCGTAGATTCGTTGGAACAACAACGCGATAATTGATCATTAGACAGTTCTCAATAATTGGAAGAGATTGACGTCTTTGATAGAATTGCGAAAGTTCCCCAAGAGGCGTAGATTTCGGCCAACCGCGGTGTGTATAGGCGATCGCTTGCAACAAAGTTTCAGCTGTTTGCGTACATTGTTCAATATCTTCAGTTTTGACAGTCAGTCCTCGCACTGCGGCGTCGAATTGTCGTTGCACAGCTTGCTTAAATTAGACGCATGCAATGACTATCTTCGTCGGGTTGAGCTCGAACCGGCATTGGGCTGGATAGCGCATTAGCTTGATTAAAATCTGATATCTGTCTAGGCCTGGGCAACCTGACAGTATCTTAGCCCACGTGCAGTCTGTGACTGCGCGGCACTTTGCCTGGATCAGGCTTGTGTTTCATACCATACCCACTAGTATGAGAGACCATCGCTGTAACCGGTTTGCAGTGTGTTTATATGCCTTTTACGAGCCGAATATCGAAATCAAAGGTTTGCGATCGGGTGGCAACGTAAAACGAAAGCTATTGCTTCTTTCTCGATTTGACCATAGTTGCGTTTGACTTGAGTCAATGATCCTGAAGCATGTATGATCGCCTCGCTTCCATTGGGAAATTGGTGAAGAATTACAGCACCCACACCATATCCAGATGCATCGGGTACCACGACGATCGGAATTTTGGAATCGTAGTGCGTGAACATGTTTGATGTTAACATTGATTTTAGCTTCATAAAGCTGTTTCGCATTCTCGTGACCAATTCCATGGGACATCTTTTGAAGAAGTCGATTGAGCGGTTAACGCACAGTGTTGAGTGAGGGCTGGAATGAACTGTAATAACTGATCAAACCCAGGAATGTTCGCAGTGATGCAACGTCTTTCGGGCCGTCATCTGCATTGATTGTATGTTGCCAGGTTCAGGGTGACGTCCAGTTTGATCGAAAACGAAACCAAGGAATTTTATTGACTTTATATAGAACTGGTATTTCTCCGGGCGATGCGGTCAAACACTTTCAGCTGTCCGCTTTAACGTCTGGTTGATGCGGCCTTCGAGTTCTTCGGAGTAACCGACAATGAGTAGATCGTCCAGGTATGCGGTCACACCTGAAATGCCAGACATAATGGTATCCATCAATTGCTGAAAACGGTTGGAGCAGTCTTCACACCAAACGTAAGACGCAGATACTGGAATAATCCTTTGTGGGTATTAATCGTTAGGAGTTCTCGTGAATCAGGTGCAACTTCGATCTGCAGATAGGCGTCAGCTAGGTCGAGCTTTGCGAAGGACGATTCACCGTTGATCATTTTGAACAGATCATCTGCGACCGGCAGCGGACAGTGGTAGGTTTCCGAAGCGGCATTCAGATCAGTTGAAAAATTGGCACACATTCGGATGGATCCATTCGGCTTTTTAACTGGGTACTGCCCAGGCAGAGTGTGGCTGGCACCAAAACATTGGATCTTGTAGCCTTTGAAGTTCAGCTTCGACTTGTGCTAGGGATGCGTAAGGCACAAGTTTCAATCGGAATACAGGCTTTGCGTCTTGTCACATTTTCCAAAATCGTTTGTAAACACGTTTGCATGTTCTAGTATTATCTCGTCTCACTTCTTCTGGAGTGTTTCGGTTGTTTGTACCTGATTGCACGGATTATAAAGCAATCTAAATCGAGAAGATCGAACCGATCGATGCCAAACAGGTTGAGTTGTGAAATGGACACATAACACGTGCCTACGATTGTTGAGATTCTGAATGTGGTTTCACACTGCAACTGTTTAGTCAGTTGTACGAAACCACCACAGACACTGGTTTCGGTTTGCGTCGTAGGTTTGAATTCTGGGGAACCAAGTTTCCGCCAGGGTTTACGGGAGCTGATCGTATGCCCAAGGTAATTTTAAAACACCAATAGTCGAACATCTCTAAAGATTGTATATAAAAACAGAAAGAATAAAATGGCTTCATTCGTGTACACTAATTGTCAACATCTCTCACATTCGTACACCAACATAGATCGGATCGCTACTTGGTAAACATCACACATCTCGATGCTGGACATGCTGCTTGTTATACATCATGGATTCACACTATTTAAACTTATTTTTGAAGGCAAAGAGATCTCTTATTAGCTGAATTAATAAAGATATAGCTCGCTATATAATTTATAGCTCCTGCATGTGATTTGTTTAGCATAGACATCACACGTACAATCTGCTGCACGGATGTGCAGTGACTACATTGTACTACTTCTGTACTGTGCAGCTAACACCGTGCTAAATTAATTTGCCACAAGCAGTGAGCCGCATTTGGAAACGTGCTGGAGCCTCACGACCATTTCTATTTGTATTTTCCTTTCTGAAATCTGTCTAGGACTGGGCAGCCTGGCAGTATCTTATACCATATGCTGTTTGCTTGGATAAGGCTTGTGATTTCATTCATTTCATTACAATCCGAACTCAGGACTAGATGTTGAAATTCACTGATACCTTCTCGTCGCTGTATCTGAGAGCTCATTGCAATACTCATCGGAAACTACAACTTCACCGAATAACTCTTTCCTTCACAATACGCCAATAAAGCGTGGCTGAATTACCGTATCTGCTGTTGCTTATTACCGATTTACTGGAGACTGCAATCGTCATGTACTTATCTGCTGCGCAGCTAGCATCGTGCTAAATTGATTTGCAAAAACACTGAAATCTCACTGTCATTTTCGTTTCTCTAAACCTGACAGTACCTTAGCAAATGTTCAATCTTGAACCGTGTATACCACTTTGTCTGGATCAGGATTGTGATTTCAAACATAGAGAGACAATTCTATTCTCCTGTGTCTTTCGCTGGTATATCAGTGATTCACAGAACTACACATCTCATGTCAACACGGTATTGTCTACTCTCATTGTAATAACTTACGGCACTATTACCGTTGCGGTGTTTTTATTCTAATAGATCTCAGCCTCTGACGCGCACTTTACCGACTTCCATGAATTTTTCGGCGTCGATATTTGTATCATTTAGCTGGCTGTATATTGATTAAATTTAACGTATTGACTATCATTTGTATATTACGCACAAGTCTGGAGCCAGACAAAGTGCCAATCAATATGAAGCAGGAAAAGCAGATGAGCAAGCACGTGAAAATGGAAAGCAGACAAGCGAAATATGCAAAAGCAAACAAGCGAAAAGCAGCTTGTTTTTATAGTTTCACGTTTCACGCGATTATGTTTATTTTTGTTTCTTGTTCATCAAATTTAATATAATAATATACCGGATAAAAGATTTAGGACACATAAAATACACTGACGCGACTTGCAGCCATATCTTTTAAGGTTTCCAAACAACTATTAGGTGGATCTTTTGGACACCACCCAGGCAAACGAATACGTCCAACTGAGCCTGGTGCTACGGTGAGTTTCTTCATCCCAATGCGCCACGTCATGAACTAGCCACCCGGTCGTTTCTTCCAGCTTCTGCCAGACTACGAATAAGTCGCGTTATAGTAAACTGTGAGGAGGCATTCTTAAAACACGTCCCAACAATCGCACCACTGAACCCATGGTGTAATATGTGTAGAAAATACTGTTGGTCAACAAGGCAGAGGTTGACGTTATGCAGTCCGTCGTACTTGAACGGGAAAAATTCTTTCGAGGTGCAAGCAACGTGGGAACGCCACAAGGACTAATAGGAAACTCATGCGGATAGACCTCAGATGGTTTGTGCACGTTGCGGAATCGTATCACTGGGCGGATATGCGGGAGTAGCTACAACGCTTCCTCGAGTGCATTATTTAATGGATATGCTAGAAAATGGCTAGCGATATGGAGTTTCTCCGAAGTATCTGTGTATTTTAAAATTAATTGTTGAAAGCACAAACACCAACCAGCAAGTGCCATTCATAATGCTTTGATTATGTTGGCACATACAAACAGGATATTTATGCGATGTGTGTACCAAAGGATGTAAGAAAATATGTTGCATTTGAAACTTGTAATCACGTTAATAGACTCCATCGTTTTCCAATCTAATTCTTTGTTTCTGCTGATCGATTTTAGTCTGGATTCATCGTTTTACACCTATTCGGTGCCTAAAATGGATCTTCTCAAAGCTGAAATTGCGAAAAAACGAAGTTACCTCGAGAACAACATTCTCATGGTAGGTACCTACATTTTAACTAATTGTTCGTCCGCCAGGGTGAAAAGAAATACTTCAAAAGATCTACATTAATTGAGCGTGAGCAGGAAGAATTATTGGCTAAATCTAAGCGTTTGAAACAACAAATTGAGGAACTTGATCAAACAAATCTCTTCGTCAAAAATGCGGAAGAGGACCTTTTGCTCAAGAAATTCGAGGAGCGTAGTAGAGAAGAGCGCGAAAAAGGAAAACTCATGCCTAGAAAAGAGGTTTGTTCCTTTATGCTTGTTTTATTTTAAAGGTTATACGATTACTCCGTGAACGAAACCAACCTGTACGTCTGTTTGGAGAGAGTGACTATGATAGTTTTCAACGCTTGAAACGGGTTCAGCTGCTTGAACCCGAATCTAAGGGTATGCGTAATGATCTTATTGCTGCATTGGACAAACTGGATGATGCAGAAGATGAGGAATTCTACACCTCTGGCCGCGGCCGAATGCTTGACAATGATTCCGATGTTAACACGAAAACAACTGCGTTAGATCAAACGGAGCTCGATACCATGAAACTCGATTTGGCTCGATATGTTGTGTGTCGTGAGGGAACGGCCACGGACGATGCAACCGCTGCCGTTATTGCGATAAGCAAACTTACTCCGGCAACGGTTGTCGGTGATATTGAAGAGCGTTTCCGCGATCAAGTGACTGATCATGTTTTGCGCTACCTGAAGGTAATTAAATTTTGTCTACTATGATTAGTCTAAAGTTAACTGTGACATTATTGGTTTTCTATAGTTAAGTTTATTATGTCGGATAGTTTGCTCCATTGCACTACGTTTATATAGTATTTTTTATAGTTGCTCAGGCATTTATGTTTTTGGCTGCCACTTACAAAATCACCGGACATATAGATACCCTCACTACCTCTCCTGGCGTCACTAGATTTGTCATTGTTTTTAAAAAATGTTCTTCGATTCGGGCATTTTGTAAAATTATCGGATTTTCCCTCATGAGTCATCTCTGGCCAGTCCTATCTACCTTAAACAAATTACTCTAATGGTACCCGTCACTTTTCTTCGGAAAGTCGATAGTGTAAGACAAGAGCTAGATTCGTTTTTACAGTCTATTTGAGACGCGTTGCCTGAAGAAATATAAATGTGATGATGGCTCATTCCAACTACCAGCTTTATTAAAACCTTCTACGCCGTCCATATCCTGTTGGTACATTTACTTAGTATTCTTATATTAAACTTTCAACTTTCGTGAATCGTATTATTTGTTTACCGATCGATACTTGAGCAACGCCCTGTGTTCTATAAAGCGATGAAGGTTTTAATCCTAGAAATAGTGTTTTGTTTTGATAGCATTATATTACCAAAACGTAAGACATGATTCCACCACGACAACATTTGTCATCCTTATTACTTATCTCCGACGATATTCTCGAGAACACGCTTGCTGGTCTTTGGGGTGTTTCTAGGAACTGCCGACATTTTATAGGGCGTGAGAAGTCAACAGGTTTTCCGACAGAACGCTTATTACGTTGGTCTGAATCACATAAACTGAATATTTATATACGAACTGTTCAGAGATTAACACACACACCTGCTTCGGATTATTGGGTGACTTCCTGTTTATTATCCAAACATCTCAAGTCAAGATTCAAGAGGTATGCTGATAAAAGCAAATAGCTGTGTAACACCATCGGATATATGTATAAAAGTTAAACAAATCGTTACTTTAATGTTTGTGTCTATGTGCTTCAATGGAGTATTATAAGTAATTCCAATTGTGACATGGAGAGGGGAAATTTTGACTGGAAATGTATGTTTGGGTAATTTGTTTTTCCAAGTATGTGTGCGTAAGAAGGAATCATGAAGGTGTTTCAGTAAACTGGAGCCAACATAATATAATTCAACATAAAAGATCGTAACTTTTGTTTGAAGATCATTTCATTTGGGGAGGAAACAATTTCTCTGGCAGTAAACTGTTCAACAAAACGCATACGCATACTGCTTAATCAGGAATGTGACATTTGAAGGATCAGATTGTGATTGCGGGTCGGGAGCTTTGAACTAATTGAAAAGAGGTGTCTGAATGGGTGTGACCCCGTATGGATCATTCGGTATGTCAGGATTAGGTCCACTCGGATGCGTCTGCGCTCGAGGGTGCACAATCCAAGTCTAGTCAGTCGCTGCTCAGTGGGTAGATTATGAAATCCAGTAACGATTTTAGTTGCCTTTTGATAAATCCTTTCGATGAGCGAGATGTATTTTTCCAGCCATGGTGTCCAAGCCTGTACTGTATCGTCCACAACTGGATGTATGTGTGTGTACGGATAACCTTTGACAATGAATGCGGTGGGAAACGTCCAAAAAATCACCATGAGTACGCTGCATGAACGCTTATAGACTGCCTCGGACTGCATTCTGTTTTTTTTTAATTTCCGCACACCCAGATACTGAGATCTTTCTGCGATCTACTCCACTCAACCGTGTGTCTTCCAAGTATGTATGAGAAAGGGAAGGGTTTCCCAAGTTGCAACATTTAGCACTTGTGGATGTTGAAGAGAAGCTCGCTTTGAATTGACCACCGGTGCAACTTATTTAAGTCTGCTTGTAAAACTAGGCAATCCTCAAAAGAGTTGACCTTCATCAAAAATTTTACAGCGTCGGCGAAAAGAACAAGTATACAGTGTACCAGTTTCGGTAGGTCATTTATAAATATTAAGAACAGTATTGGACCGAGTACTGAATTTTGTTGAATACCGCTCGTGGTTTCAATAGTTCTGAAAATTTCGCCATCTATTCTGACTTTCACTTTGCGTTCAGGCCGGTAACTTATAAAACATGTTAGTAGATTTCCAGTGACGCCATCATCCTGCAGCTTCGGAAGTAGTTAGGAGTGATGAACTCTATTGAAAGCTTTATACATGTCTAAGTAACAAGCCTTCGTCTGGTGCTTGCGTCCAATCGTTTAGAGCCGTGAGCAAGTTAGACAAGCATGTATCTTAGAGAGAATTTCATGGCTCTCAAGTTGCCTGATAATACTTTTATACATCAAGCATTCCAATACTTTAGAAACCATTGAAAGGAGCGTCACCGGGCGGTAATTTGCGGGATCCAAACGACTGCCACCTTTGTAGATCGGTGTCATTACACCGGTTTTCCAGTCCCGTATTTATTGTGTGTTTAAATAAATCACATAGTGGGATGCAAAGCTCCAGCTCACGACTTCAAAATAGCCGACGTTATTCCGTCTTCATCCGGGGATCTGTTAACGTTAAGCCTGCGTAAATGCTTTCGTAGAACTGTGGGCTTCAAATCAATATTTAGGTTTTCCACCTCTATTGAACGTGACAGAGCTGTTGGCAGGGACATCCTTTGGACAAAATGTTCCTGCATCCATTACATTATCTGTCAATCCGTCCGCTGTCTGAATAGGATTAACTCCTGGTTTAATTTTAGTGTAGAGTATCTGAGGATGTCATTCCATCTGGTGAAAATGCTTGTCTTCACGAATTAAGGACGTCACGTTGTTTAGGACATTTCGAAAATGTTCCTAGGATACGTCTGTTCGAATGATCCTATGTGTAGCCCATGTCTAGTTTCACATAGCTATTCACTTTCGAGTGCAGCTGCGAAGAAAGAAACAAAATGTTCTAGTTTTTCTTTTCGAAGTATAGGCTGAGTTTTCGTCTATTTTTATACCGATGTATCTTAAAAGACTGAAACAGTGAGTTTGTGCATTTGTAAGATCGAAATAACTCTGTTCTAGCATCTCACGGAACTTGTACTCAAGTGATTGCTGCGGGTGTAATGTTATGGTGTAAAGCTGTGGAAGGTTAAAATCACCCTTTCATGAGTACTTGCGTTCCACTCAGATTTCCAGCATTACGCATCATTTCTAGCAACATTTCGTTATAGGCATCAGATGAGGTGGGTGAGTGGTAAATTCTAACAGGATGTAGTTCTCTCTCGATTCCAGACGCAAGCTACACCACATGGTATCCTCCAGCCCAAACAGTGTATCAGAAACTGTTGTGCAGTGGAGACGCTAGTGGTAATACACAGCTACTCCACCTGTTCTTGAGCGGTCTCGCCGAGGCAGGATCATGTTGGGAATCGCCAGCTCACAATCATTCACCTGAGCATTGAACCACATCTAGGTTACAGAGATCATGTTACCGGAAAACTGGTTGCTGAATGCAGTTAATTCAGCTATTTGGTTCCGCAAACACTGCGCATTTGTGTATAAACAGTTAATACTGGTGTGGTTATGGAACGATGATATGTGGATGGTGTCTTTGCACGGAGTGCTTCAGCTTGTGTTTCTTGGGCTGCCTTTAGTGTACTTATTCGGACGTCGCTGGGCATATTTTTCCTGTGTAGTCGCCAATTGTGTCAGACGAAGTATGTCATAGCACTGGTTAGGAAAGTTGGTTTCCAGGGAGGTGACCCATCACCTTTGTAATGTGATTACCGGGGTATCCTGAAAGTATTCATATCAACACATTCCCGAGCTCCTAGCGTTTCTGCGATGTAGAGCCGCTGTTTGTTTAACAGCCTCCGTCGTATTGGTAGTTTCTGGAACGCCTAAAAGGATTAGATTGCGCTCGCTTATCTTCTTACGAACATCGAGCCTTCCTTTTCATTCCCACCGGAGTGTCGTCATAGATGGGAGTATTGCACTCGGGAAACTCACGTAGCAAGTTAGAATTTAAAAGAACGGTTTCCATATCCTTCTCACGGTTTAGTGTTATTTTCAGTGTGTGGGCGGCGAACCAAACGTATAACTGCTGTAGGTCTGATGGTTTGCGAACCAATCATCGTACGAAGGTTGGACCATTGTTCTAGATAGTGTCTCTGTCTATTCGCAAAAAGCGTCTCGCTGTATTTTTGTATGTTGGTACAGATTACACCGAAATTTTTGCTGTCTTTTGCGCTTTGACCTTTGGATTTGAATCCGATGGGTTCAGCTGATCCTTCTGATAAGCGGATGGCCATGGTCTTCGTAACATTTTTAATGTCAGTGGATTTTTGGTAGAAATATTAATGGTAGTGAGACTCCAGCGTGTTTCAGCATGCAGCTCACTACCGTTGGCCAATCAATTTAGCACGGTGTTAGCCGCGTAGCACAGAAATGCTGCACGATTGCACATCCGTGCAAGGATAATCAAATAAATTCAGCGATCTGCAAGACACTCCGGCTAATTTATAAATGAATGATCTGTGGAGATGTATATTTGTCTGGTTGGCATTACAGACTATTTTCCGATTTTTCGGTAGATGATGCCTTTAATGTTTGTATTGTGAGCTCTAAACTCAACATGCGTTCATTCGGATTGCATTGCTAGACACTTGTTGAAGCACGCAGATTCTCGTTTGGTTTTGTTCGACAATGTTTATAAACGTAGCAACCGCCAGGAATGTTTTCATCATTGCTTCCGTGGTCAATGATTTATCACGTTTGTAAGCAGTTGCAACACGGTACAGATTTGACCTTACCACTCACCACTTTCTCACAGAAGACAGCATGTTTCTCGAGCACCGGGTTGTTTTACTTTAACGGGGTCAACCAAAAGTAGAACCGAAGCGGTACAAAAAATCGATACGACCGTGGTTAGTTGATGCGGTATTATGCAGACTTGGCGCGAAGTGACGAGGTCTAAGTATATTCCTTCACCAGATTTTGCCGCGAGTTGTCAGTCTCCCGTCGAGAATGTTGTTGTGAAATTGATTGCGCGTTATGTATTCCTCGTTTAGTTCCTGATAGTGCTAAGCTCCGATGGATAAATCTAACACCAGAAACACATAAGGGTAATCAATGGACGAACGAAGAGCACAAAATCCACTATTGCTGCACTCAAAGAACGACAAGTCGTAGACAGTTAATTCTTGTATGAGTACATACAGGTAAAAATGACAGATCCCGTGCTCTCAAGCTCTCTGCATTCAATGATCTCACACTGCATGCAAACTTTTTAAATAACTGTTTTCCGTTTTGCGATTCTTTGGGTAGCCTTGTTCATTGATGTTTCCTAATTTAGCCACTTCGAATATTTTGCCTACTTCGAATGCCTCCAGAGCGTTCTTCCACCCGCGCATACCATTCAAATTAGCGGCGTTTAATTTACGGACTTTGGCTAGCATCGGACAACAGGCAGCCTTGGCTAGCACACTTGATATTCTCGATGCTTGCTGTTTGTCGGAAACACGCATGCATAACTCTTGTTCGGTTACGCGATTGTCTAATTCTTCCAACTTACGCAAGTCACACTATCTACGCCTGTCCGCTGATGACGATGCCATGGTATCTGGTCTAGCTGGTGTCGGAATCGTTTTGAGTGAGAGAGCTGAGGTCGCACTGTTAGACTGGATCCCATGCACCGACTAATTGTAGCTCTGAACTTGTCAAGGATGAGTTTTATTGAAGATTACCAGAACTCAATAGACTTACATCGAGGAGTGACATCGTTGTCTTAGCTGGAGACATGAACGCACATATAGGCCGTCTATCTTTAAACGAGCATTTCGTGGGTGGAAGGTTTGGTCTCGATTGTCATCGTAATGACAACGCGAAAATTTGCTTAGCTTGTGCTCAGAGCACCTAATCTACCTTGCCAGTATTAACTGCCGCATTCAAAGCGCCCCCCACTTTCCCCACATGCTGGAACCTGCACATGCTTGAGCAATCAGCATGCACTCCTGATGAGTTATCGCACCCGACAACATAATACGTGTCATTTGAACTGATCTTTGAAAGAGAACCAAGAACGTTGTAGGAAGATGAGAAAATCCCAGAACAGGAGAGACGAGACCAAAAGAAGATAGCGGCACGGAAAACTCAGACGAGTAGAGAACGGTAGAAGCTTGTTTGCGACAAGAAACGGGACAGATCTATGGAGGCCCTTCTAGGTAGGGTATCTCGTGAAACTCGAGAATCATGGTCTACCAGAGACTGGCAGCACAGGAGCGCATAAATTTCGAAAGATGTTGGTTAGACCATTTCGGGTAATAGAGCAAAATGTGAACAACTTTTTGATTGATAAAGCGCAAACAGGACGTGAGTGAATAGAAAAAAAAACTAGACGATGTATGTACATCGTGGAACGCGGTTTTAATAAGGCAAACGTTGGTCACGTTAAGGCTAACGAATAAAGTTTTCTTGATGTGTTGTAGAATTGGTCAGGAAAAAGACGTAAGCTGGTTAACGTCTACCCGTCACGCTGTATGTATCGAATAAGGTAACCTGAGTTATCTTGCGCAACGGGCGAGGCACAATGCAGTTAAATTTCGTTCTAGCTGTCATGGTCGCATGTGGGTTGGGATATTGTCAGGTCACTCGTGCCTAGGCAATAAGTGTTTTGCTAATGTCTGACACACAAAACGGCAGATTCAACCTGCGTTCGTTTGACCTCTATCCATCAAAAATTCTGTTGTGAGCGGCTCTGCTTATTTCCGAAATATGTTGCCCTCCACATATAATGGAGGTACACAAGTCCCTGCATCGCTTCAAAGTTAAGTTTTTGGCAATAACTTTGCCTTCTAAATCCGTTATTCACAAATCAATTCCTCGTGTTTGCTTGACAGTTCAGCATTACAAATTGACGGTAATGGAATACCAAACGTGTTTGTAGTTCGTTAACCACTTGTCCTACTTAATTAACGGTAGCACCAGTACATAGTGTTCCGACCGTATATTATTCTGTTATTTGATAATATTGCCGCAATCCCCGTCATTTATTTGTCAAGCTGATTCTCTTGTTATCATAGTTTACTGATTAACTCACGCATATGTATACCTTATTTCATGTTGTACCCTCTACGCTCGAAAATAGACACCTAATTTGTGTTCATATTTGCTCATCAATTTTAGTTCCTCTTGTCTAAATGGGGCCAGACTCTTAATTCCCGTTCGAAAGAAGAGAAGCTCTCCTATGCGGGTAAAATCGCAAGTGCTACTTATACGCAAACGGTGGAGTACATCAAGCCCTTGTTGCGTGTGCTCCAAGAAAAGGTATATCATTTATTGATCCGATAACCCCCTTTCTCGATTGCAGTGTTGTCGCGATGATATTTTGGACTCATTAGTCAAGATAACCGCTTTGATGATGGACCGGAATTATCTCAAGGTGAGTCTTTCACGTCTTGCTCGTCAGGTACGGCGAGAGCTTCTCGTGCTTACCTCCCACGCAATCAGGGAAAAATAATCTGTAAATTTGAAGAGATGGAGAAGGCTAATTTTGACATTCTTGACGTACTTTTACCCCGCGCCAACTCCTTATTGCCACTTCGTAGTTGAATCCATCAACAAGAGATCGTTGCCATGTATGCGCTGAATCGCAAGTCTGGCCCGAGCAATGTCCCGCACAGTCAAGGTGCACATGAGCTACGATACTTTTAGGTTACCCAGGCCTAGATTGAAAGATGAAATTGAACTTAAATTTTATCCTAAATCACTATAAGGCTACATCATGTTTCCGCATGCAGCTCAGTGTCGGTGGCAAATCAAGTTAGCGCGGTGTTAGGTTGGCATTTCTACCGATTGCACAGCTATTGATACTGACACGCGGCCGTTCTCTCGCCATGAAAAATGCAACCCGCACTTGAGTGTTCCTGTTCGAATCGGGTTTAAGGCGCTTTGAATTATTGCTAGGTCTCTATCCCGCCTGGTCCAAGTGCGTTGGACGTCTAACAAGACGTAGCTCAATCCCACTCGTCGAGAAACTATCCAAAGTTTTTGAAGTAGTTTCCCTATTGTAAAATTAACCAAAAACGAATAAATTAGTTGGCATTTTCATGCGCCCATGGCGTTGCACCCTGCCGATCATCTCGGATCATCTCGGTGGAATTTCATTGCAACTGAGTCGAAGGCTGCCGGGTTACCCAGGAACATCCTAGTGGAGCAGTGAACAAAACATTATTACCCTTCGTGCTGCTGAAACCGAAGATAAACGCTAGCAAACAAGAATTCTAGCTTGCTTCATAAAAATAATTTTTATTCAATGAAACCTTGTAACATTTTCCAGATTTATTAGCATCTATAAGATCTCGGACCTCTCAGATGTGTGGTTTCGTTTGCCGCATTTCAATAACCTCTTTTTGTCCCTATCGTACCGTCTTCTGGTTGCAGCTTCGAGCCCGTTGGTTTCAGTATATTAAATTGCGTTCTGTTGTTCAAAGCCGCGTTGTTTACAATACTCAATATTTTCATGCCAAAACAGTTCCATGTCATTATTTGTTGATGTGCCCACACACGCTTGCTCTGATTGTTCTTGCACAGGCAAACGACGCTTACCTAGAACTAGCAATCGGCAACGCTCCATGGCCACTAGGGGTCACCAATCACGGTATCCACTCTCGTACCGCACAGGAAAAGATTCACGCGAAGAATGTGGCCCATGTGTTGAACGACGAGACCCAGCGCAAGTACATTCAAGCAATCAAACGCTTGATGACCCAATGCCAGGCGCATTTTCCTTCGGATCCATCCAAATGTGTGAATTACATGGGCACGTGTTGACCGCTGATCTTTCATTCTGATTTACCGATTTCTCTGTATCCAGACATGTATATACCTTTTTTCGCACATCATCTTTTTACCAATCAAATTGTTTTTTAATGTCTAGCCCGGGTGTGTGGTTGCATTGATAACCGCTGCTGTCTGTGCTGCGCAGTATCTTTCTAGGCAGTGCTAAATCACGATCCTTCAATAGGGCAAGATGCTGCACTATTATAGATTGCATGTGAACTGAGTTACTGTAAAATCATCCAGGGTTAGATAGTCTCATAAGAGATGGATCATGTCTGTGCATTAGCAGTTGCAATCGATTTGCCATGCTTTTCGCTGCGCATTGCCCATTCACAATACAATTATACCGTTTTCGGGTTTCGAGCTGTTTAACAAAATCATAAGTGTACGAATTGTTTTTTGCGTTCAGTACGCTGCGGCATAATTAAAAAAGAAAAGCTAAATTGCCTTTCTGCTGCGGACGACACCAATTTGACGTTATTGCGGTATTTCCTCCAACATTGCTCTCATACAATCAGGTGAATATGAAAGTGAAATAATCCCCATACCAACATGACATGTGGATTTGTGAAGGCCTTTATTTTTATGAATCAACTTGATTCAGCCTCATTCACAGTTGTAGAAGCCGAAGACCAATTTGACCTTGAAGTGGAATTTTCAGCCAGATGTATATGTGAACGTGAGATCCACATTACAACTCTTTAGTGATTGCATTCATTTCGTTACTATGAAGTTTTGAAACATTTCGTAACCAAAATGAAAACCTTGCGAAATGTTTGTCGCATATAAGAACAGTAACATCTGCTGATTAGCTATGTAGTGTGGGCCACAGTTTATTATTGCTGATTCATCTTTGCTATCGAAATTCCTTTTTTCTACTTGTGTAACTGTTGGAATGTGATTTCGTTTCAATCGAACTTTCAATTTTTCACCCATTAATTTTATTAGTTTTGGGATTTGGAGGTTTAGATCCCTCTTGTACATAATATCGTGATCTTCCCAAACAGACACGGCTTCTGGGTTATATCTCAGTGATAAATAATATCAGCCTCGTGCCATGTGTGTCGTTTGATTAGAGCACAATGCCTTGCTTCCGAATACGTCCGAGCATTACTAAGGTATTTTCTGCTTTCATGAACACATCGTCAGGCGTGTTTTATTCAAAAATAATGGCAACTAATGTGATTCCTCCATTACCGACAGCCCAATCACATTGTCAGCGTTCAAGCCATTGAAATATCCTCGGTAGGTTTTTGAGGCTTGACTACTAAGGTTGACCTTGAATATATTTGAGCCTATCTAAAAACTCGAGGCAGGAATGGCAACAGATTTTAGGAAAGTAAATAAAGCAATTTGGGATCAAGGTGTATACATCTTTGTGTTTTCATCTATCCGGCTGTTGAGGCATTTGCTTAACTCTGGTTTTACAAAAATAAGCATTAAATGCCACTTTAGTTCGTGTACACGAATTTTCAGCAATATATTAATTTCTCCACAAATATTATAAAATGTATAAAGTGCAGCACAATGAAATGATACTTGAGCTAATAAAGTGTCAGGTTACCATAGGCTAGACAAATGCGAGGCGAATTAGAAAAATAAAATTTGGAGAATAACTGAAACATTTCAGCGTCATTTAAAAAAATTGTCAAGCGCTTCTTTAACTCCATAACAGCTTTCGACTGATCAACAATGTATCGATCCAAGTATGGAACAAAAGAGTTTCTAAATTTGTTAGTTCTCGAATAGGGAATAAGATAGTAACTTCGGGTGGAGGAAAAAGATTCACAAGAAGCAAGGCTTTTGTTCAGTGGATGTGAACAATCAGAAGAAATAGTTGCGATGAACCTGTTGCATTCACGAAAGTGACGATCAACAATAGTGTCTCGAATGTCATCAGCGGGAACACAACTCAATCTTGAGATGAGCTTAATACTTCTTGTGATCATCATAAAATCCTTTTCCAAAAGGCCAGGAAAAATTACGGGGGAGGAGCTGTGGAATGATGCCAGAAAAAACAAAAAGTTGGATAACTTTTAGTGGTATGGAGGGAGAACGGAGGCGGAGTGCATAGAATGACATTTGGCGAATCTTTTTGAATTGATTTGTTACATGTTTGGTCCAGCTAAGATTGTCAGATATTGTTTTGCCAAGATACTTGAAGCTGTAACATCTTTCGAACACAGAGTCGTTAAACGAAACGCGAGGAATTTCATCATGAAGGGCTAGATAACGCTGTCCAGTCATGTTTGAAAATACCATCTCGTTGCATTTTGAGGGATTCAGAGATAAACCAAACGTGGATGACCATTGATCAATGTTCGTAACCACTTATTCTAAAACATGTTGCTCGATCCGAAGATTATGATTCATTGCAACGGCAACGTCATCAGCGTATTTAATAGTAAGTGTAGAAGGGTCACAAGGAAGATCAGAAATGTAAAGGGAAAATAAAAATGGGGACAGTATTGCACCCTGAAGGACACCACGCGGTATTTCACCGGAGGCTTTTCCGTTCACAACGGTATATTGGAGACGACCCTCAATGTAGGATGCAATCCAATGAAGGATATTTGTTGTAACGCCACGGTCAAATAAATTTTGCAATAAAGAGTTTCTCAGAACACTTAAAAGCATTTGTATAATCCAGAAAACAAATTTGTACGGCTTTCGATTTACTATCTAGAGAACGTGTGATATAATCCGTGAGCAAAGCGACAGCATCAACTGTTGATCGATTTTTACGGTAAGCGAAATGATAAGCATCGTGTACCTGAGAGCTGGAGGCCATTTTTCGTAGAACAATGCTTTCAAATGCTTTAAGCAACTGCGAGGTGCACGCTATCGGGTGGTATTTACCAGGATCTTTTTTGGGATCGGGGTTATACATACAGATTTCCAGCAATCAGGCATAATTGCTTTTTCCATGCAACGATTGAAAATGGATATGATGGGGGGCGAGAGTTTGTCTGGTCCTGCAGCCTTAAAACTTGAGACAGCTGAAAGTGCGCCAAAGACCTCGGATACGTTAGTAAAGTGTGAATTCGAAAACGAGGATGGGGGTAAAATAAAGTTCTGTGCACAGACATTATCGGTTATTCAGGGCACAAAAGATTCGTTCAAGGAATAAATATTCAAAATAGATGTGGATTTTTTGTAATTCTTTCCGCATGTTTGTTTCAGCGCACGCCATAGGTGACGACTGTCGTTCGTTCTAAGAAGCGTGCTCGTGTATAGCTTTTCAAGACGTCGGATTTCGAACTTGATTGTCTGAGAAAGATGCGCAACAGTATTACGATCATGTATTTTAAAGGCTTTCTCTTTTAATATTCTTAGGCGCTTCAGGTATGCAGAGGAAAAACGATGAGTACTTACAAAAATAGTTTCTTTAAGACAACAGATTTCAAAACAAAAAAGATAGATTCAAGATTCAAGAAATTATGGTTTAAAAAGCTCGTAGCTGTACAACACCACAGGATATTCGTATAAGGACAATAAATATATATACAAAATAAATTGAGTCATTAGGAAGATCGAAAGTTTTGTAGTTACAAAAATGTCATGTATTGTCACTGTATGATGAAAAAAAATTATTCGTTTGGAAAAAGATCATGTTGTATAAACGGGATGTAGGGTGGAATTACTACGCATAAATATTTCCAATTTGTTCCTGAAAATCCTTTCACTAGATGACTGGACAACATCTGACGGTAGGGAGTTCCATAAGAAACAAACGCGCACCGAATAGAAGAACCGACGGGAGTTCCGGTGGGAATGTGGAATATCAAATGCCAATGGGTGAGTACGTGTGACATGGCTTGACCGGAGGCGAAATAGATGCCTCAGAGGGTACGCCTTGGCGTTCATTATTTTGTAGGTTAGTATTAGATCGAATCGAACCCTTCTGCGAAGCAGTGTATCCAAATTAAGCTGCTCAAGTCGATTCTCATATGGTAGTTTGCGGAGGCAGCCAACCATTTTGGCTGCTCTGTGATAAATCCTCTCGAGCAGCTTGATGTCCTTTTGTAGCCACGGTGACCAAGCTTGCACTGAGTAATCCATCACCGGGTTAACATACGTATTTATGAGCATGGGGAATGATTCACGGGAAAAATGTCCAAAAATCTGCCGAAGCATACCTAGCATGCGGCTAGCTCGGTTGTACACTGCTTCGCATTGCATGCTATTCCTAAGACTTCCACTAATCCATACACCGAGGTCTTTTTCTTTGGTTGTCCATTCAAGTTGGTTTGATCCAAGGTTGTATGAGAATGGGAAATCTTTGCCTATTTGCAACATTTTACACTTTCGGAAGTTGAATGGAAGTTTGTTTCGTTCAGACCAGCTGTTCAATACATCCAAATCGCTTTGTAAGCGCAAACAGTCTATGATTGACGTGATTCGCTTCCAAACTTTGACATCATCCGCAAAGAGAAGCATTTTGGCTGTGACAAGTTTCGGAAGGTCGTTGATGTAGACCAAAAAGAGAAGCGGACCAAGTACCGAACCTTGTGGGACACCGCTAGTGGCTTCGATTTCCTCAGACATCACACCATCGATACGTACAGTTGCCTTGCGATCGAGAAGGTAACTTCTCAGCCATATAAGAAGGCACCCATTAATACCAATATCGTGCAGCTTGCTCAGGAGTATGGAATGGTCCACGCGATCAAACGCCTTTGATATGTCCAAGTAACACGCAACCACCATTATCCACTGCCTGCGTCCAGTCATGCAGTGTCTCCAGTAGGTTAGTCAAGCAAGAACGAGACTTCCTAAATCCATGTTGCTCTCTGGACAGCAAGTTTTGGGCTTCGAGATGACTCACAATTATTTCGCACAAAATTCGCTCCATAACTTTTGAGATCACTGGAAGGAGTGTAACAGGGCGGTAATTTGCTGGGTCAGAACGAGTTCCACCTTTGTAGATGGGTGTTATGATTCCTCTCTTCCAGTCATTAGGTACAACACCCTCCCTCAGGGAGGGTGTATGACTGCCGCATAACATTAGGATTGCAGGTGTGATTCCGTCAGCTCCCGGGGACTTGTTGATATTCAACTTACGTAGGTGGTGCTGCACTATTTCCGAACTGATGCATACATCGCGTATAGTCTCCGGCACAATTGGTGCTGACAATGCTGACCGTTGTAATTCATCCTTTGGGGTGAAAACTCGTGAATAAAAACTGGCTAGAGCGTTAGCGGTTTCCAGCACAGAATCAGTTAGTCCGTTATCTGTCATGATCGGAAATACTCCGGGTTTCAGCTTCGTAGCGTTGTTAACAGTTCGATAAAGCAGTTTGGGATTACGCTGCATTCTTACCGCTAGCTGAAGCTGGTGATATTTTTTGTCCTCTCGGATGAGATTTGTGACTTGATTCCGAAATTCGCGAAAGTTTGCCCACGTCGAATCAGTTCTGGCAACCCTGTGAATAGCCCATGCCAAATTTCGCTTTGTCAACCATTTTCTAGTCCTACTGCGAATTCTGAACTGTCGTTCTTTGCTATTATGTTTCGGGACATATTCAGAATTGAAATGTATCATGTTGATTATGTAATCTGTCAGGGTTATGCAATGCGAGTCCGGATCACTGAAATTTATATTATGTTCATCGAAAACTACCATTGTTTCCATCAAACCAATGTAATCCACTTTTCTATTTCGTTTTGTTTGCTTTACAATTCTACTGGTGTTGCACACATATTGAAATAGCAGAACGAGGTGGTCACTTCGACCCAGCGGAGGGTGATACTGAACATTTTCAACGGCTGTGGCTTCGGAGGTTAAGACTAGGTCTAGAACAGAAGTCTGTTGGAAGTTTCGTTGTCGTGTATAATGGAAAACATGATTATACAAGGGGATGTAATCGAACAGTTCGCGAAATTTGTAGTCTAGTGATAGAGGTGGATGATCTACTCGGTTATATAGTTGAAGCAGATTGAAGTCTCCCATAATCAGCAATTGCGAATTGCGCTGTTTTCCGTCGTACTGCATTGCTTTCAAGAGTTTTTCGTTATATGCATCCAATGATGATGGTGAACGGTAAACTACACCAACGATGCAACTGTCGCCTGATTCGAGCTTCAAGTTGCACCATATACTGTCTTCCAGATCGAGTTCAGTGTCTGTAACTACCCTACAGTATAAATGTTTATGGTGGTAAACAGCTACTCCACCACCTGTTCTTAAGCGGTCTCTCCGAAACAGGGTCATGTTTGGAATAGAGAGCTCGCTATCGGTCACGTGAGGTTGGAACCATGTCTCAGTTATTGCTATGATGTCGAGTGAGTGCTGATTGCAAAGATCCTTCAGTTCAGCTTGTTTGTTTAACAGGCATTGTGCGTTTGTATATAAGCAATTGATTGTGGTTTTCGTATACAGTAATGGAGCTGAAAGCTCGTCTATTAGTCCTACCCTTCGAGAGTCGGACATCGGTCTTTTTTTGGGATTGCTACAGTGTTTCTAATCGGAGTCTCGTCTGATTGTAAAAGCCGTGGTTCGTTAGAAGGCGAAGAAAGTCTGTGATCACTCATTCTGATGATCAGAAGAAGTATTGAGCTCATCTCAAGATTGAGTTGTGTTCCCGCTGATGACATTCGAGACACTATTGTTGATCGTCACTTTCGTGAATGCAACAGGTTCATCGCAACTATTTCTTCTGATTGTTCACATCCACTGAACAAAAGCCTTGCTTCTTGTGAATCTTTTTCCTCCACCCGAAGTTACTATCTTATTCCCTATTCGAGAACTAACAAATTTAGAAACTCTTTTGTTCCATACTTGGATCGATACATTGTTGATCAGTCGAAAGCTGTTATGGAGTTAAAGAAGCGCTTGACAATTTTTTTAAATGACGCTGAAATGTTTCAGTTATTCTCCAAATTTTATTTTTCTAATTCGCCTCGCATTTGTCTAGCCTATGGTAACCTGACACTTTATTAGCTCAAGTATCATTTCATTGTGCTGCACTTTATACATTTTATAATATTTGTGGAGAAATTAATATATTGCTGAAAATTCGTGTACACGAACTAAAGTGGCATTTAATGCTTATTTTTGTAAAACCAGAGTTAAGCAAATGCCTCAACAGCCGGATAGATGAAAACACGAAGATGTATACACCTTGATCCCAAATTGCTTTATTTACTTTCCTAAAATCTGTTGCCATTCCTGCCTCGAGTTTTTAGATAGGCTCAAATATATTCAAGGTCAACCTTAGTAGTCAAGCCTCAAAAACCTACCGAGGATATTTCAATGGCTTGAACGCTGACAATGTGATTGGGCTGTCGGTAATGGAGGAATCACATTAGTTGCCATTATTTTTGAATAAAACACGCCTGACGATGTGTTCATGAAAGCAGAAAATACCTTAGTAATGCTCGGACGTATTCGGAAGCAAGGCATTGTGCTCTAATCAAACGACACACATGGCACGAGGCTGATATTATTTATCACTGAGATATAACCCAGAAGCCGTGTCTGTTTGGGAAGATCACGATATTATGTACAAGAAGGATCTAAACCTCCAAATCCCAAAACTAATAAAATTAATGGGTGAAAAATTGAAAGTTCGATTGAAACGAAATCACATTCCAACAGTTACACAAGTAGAAAAAAGGAATTTCGATAGCAAAGATGAATCAGCAATAATAAACTGTGGCCCACACTACATAGCTAATCAGCAGATGTTACTGTTCTTATATGCGACAAACATTTCGCAAGGTTTTCATTTTGGTTACGAAATGTTTCAAAACTTCATAGTAACGAAATGAATGCAATCACTAAAGAGTTGTAATGTGGATCTCACGTTCACATATACATCTGGCTGAAAATTCCACTTCAAGGTCAAATTGGTCTTCGGCTTCTACAACTGTGAATGAGGCTGAATCAAGTTGATTCATAAAAATAAAGGCCTTCACAAATCCACATGTCATGTTGGTATGGGGATTATTTCACTTTCATATTCACCTGATTGTATGAGAGCAATGTTGGAGGAAATACCGCAATAACGTCAAATTGGTGTCGTCCGCAGCAGAAAGGCAATTTAGCTTTTCTTTTTTAATTATGCCGCAGCGTACTGAACGCAAAAAACAATTCGTACACTTATGATTTTGTTAAACAGCTCGAAACCCGAAAACGGTATAATTGTATTGTGAATGGGCAATGCGCAGCGAAAAGCATGGCAAATCGATTGCAACTGCTAATGCACAGACATGATCCATCTCTTATATGACTATCTACCCCTGGATGATTTTACAGTAACTCAGTTCACATACAATCTATAATAAGGCTCATTAAATAATCGTGATTTAGCACTGCCTAGAAAGAAACTGCGCAGCACAGACAGCAGCCGTTATCAATACAACCACGTACCCGGGCTAGCACGCTAGACATTAAAAAACGATGTGGTTGGTAAAAAGATAATGTGCTAAAAAAGGTATATACATCTCTGAATACAGAGAAATCAGTAAATCAGAATAAAAGCACAGCGCGAATCGACCACAACGAGTGTCAACACGTGCCCATGTAATTCACACATTTGGATGGATCCGAAGGAAAATGCGCCTGGCGTTGGGTCATTAAGCGTTTGATTGGTTGAATGTACTTGCGCTGGGTTTCATCGTTCAACACATGGGCCACATTCTTCGCGTGAATCTTTTCCTGTGCGGTACGAGAGTGGATACCGTGATTGGTGACCCCTAGTGGCCATGGAGCGTTGCCGATTACTAGTTCTAGGTAAGCGTCGTTTGCCTGTGCAAGAACAATCAGAACAAGCGTGTGTGTGCACATCAACAAGGAATGACATGGTACTGTTTTGACATGAAAATATTGAGTATTGTAAACAACGCGGCTTTGAACAACAGAACGCAATTTGATACAGATTTTTAGAAACGATGTTGGCAGCAAAAGGCATACGGGGTAGTTTACTTGCTTGAATAAAATCATTCCTGACAGGTAGGACCTTCAGATTACGAGTAGGATCTACGTCGTCGATCCAAACGGAGGTGATATGTGGGGTACCTCAGGGGTCTGTGCTATGTCCGCTGCTCCTTCTGATTTTTATAGATGACTTGTCGCCTATCTTGGAGTGCCCGTGCTTCATTTTCGCGGATGACGTGAAGTTAATGGGTTCAACGAATGGAGATACTCTGATACACGACTTTGAGCGGGTCAGTGACTGGTCCATACGGTGGGACCTCTCACTGAACCTCAATAAGTGCCAACTCTTGTATGCTCTTGTCGACAAGATCACAGTCCAGGTGTCAGTTACTCCTATTGGCGTTGACGCCATACAGCGGGTTAAGGACTTGGTTGTTCTAGTTAGAGCTGACTTCAAATGGGAGGACCAATGCGCTGTTACAGAGCAACGTGCACGCAATGTGCTCTTCTGGTTGAAGTCGTTGCTTTTCAGCAGAAGTCCCGACGTGTTCCTGCCACTTTACAAGGCGTTACTCAGGCTGCATTTGAAATATATTGTGTCCAGGCGTGGTGTCTTCACTAACAGAAGGACATCATTCGACTTGAAAGCCTCCAGCGACTAGCAACACGCATGATTGAGGGTCAGCGTGGGAAAAGTTATGCTGATCGCCTATGGGCTCTGGTACTTTTCACTCTTAAACGTCGTCGTTTGAGAGGTGATTCGATTAAAACCATTTTGCTCGCTATTCATTGTAGCAGTTTGAGAGCATCTTCTTATTCTTGATTCTCCATCAGCTGACCTCTCACCGTGCTGGTGAGGAAAATCTGTCTTTTCTTTTTTCAGCATTGATTATTGCGTGTTGCTGTCCTACTACTATCCGGTAAATCGCCTGGCACCACGATCATCAGAGATTGCAAACGGAGAAAAAAGAAAATCACCTTTTGGTAGTGCATCAATTATAGCGCGGTGCTTCCCCGACCACATTCTCCTAATCCTATGTCTATCAGATGTTCCACACGGAGAAAAAGGATTGACCCTTTGACAGTGGTGGCTGGTTCTCCGCAGCTTTCCACCGAAAGAAATTCTGGACGCTCGATTGGCTTCTCAGCCACTTACTGTCCTCTGCCTACTGAACTTAACTGGTCGTAAGGCATCAAAACATTTTTGCCATTTATATGTTATTTTCTGTAGTTTATAAAACAAGGGAAACAAGAAATTTTTAAAATCCGTAAACCATAAATTCACCTTCCTACTTTTTGCATGACCTCTAGAAGGTTACCTATTTCGGGCTTTGTGAAGAGAAAACAATATCCTTCTGATCAAATCTAAGGGAGACGAACGTTCGACCAAATAACACTCAATGTAGCATTATCTATTTATATCAGAGGATAACCGAAATGAGTAAAAGAGAAGAAAATAAAAAAGACCTGTTGGAAGCAATACAACAACATAAATTCTGAACGCTTGATTGACTTACCATTTATTTGGCGTTTATGTTTACAGGACTAAAGTGTTAAAAGCTTTGGTTATTGTAATTGATTCAGTGGAGTTTAGTTTAGTTTGGACAGGTCTGTACTAAATTCACAAAAATTAAACAAATCAAAAACGATTAGTAAGATAATTTAAAAATCAGTCGCGAATTTTTCCTTAGCTAATCTCTAACATGCTTGGTGAAGAAAATCACTTCCCGTTTTATTACAAGTCGCAGCTAAAAATTCATGTATACCGAAGGAGGGTCTGAATAACGCCGAATTAACATCGTCGGTTGCATACTACGAAATTACCAAAGTACAATCAACCTATTTCGGCAATGGTGACCGCTTATTTAAAGCTTCCCATCGACAGAAATTCTAGACGCTTGAATAGAGTATAAGCCATTTTCAGTCCTGCGCCAACTGAACTGTGCCATATTCCATGACGAAATATTTTCTTGAAAGATAAACCTGTCAACAAGACAAGCGTCTTTCTGTTACTATCGGTTATGAGGAAGTATGCTTCCTAAGAGAGTACGGATAAACTCCTGTTTTTGCAATCGTTTATTATTTGAGATGGACATTGAGGAAATTTCAAGGCAAACGTGGAAGTATGCTACTTACGAAATTTCGATATTGTTAACGATATTCGAGCTGTTTTAAACACGAGCGATTACGAGATTATCACAAGAAATTTTATTAAATTTTCAAAAGGTTCGAAAATGGTCACGACTCATAAATCTGCAAAAGAAGATTATGCACCATCGACTGCAAGTAGGTCTCTAGAGAATGTGGGCTGGTCTGCTCACTCTAGAGAAATACGTCTCCAATTCAAAACAGAATTATGTTTCGAACAATCATATTTGAAAACTTCGACTGCTCGACCTATTCGCAATTTCTCATATCTTCGATGATCACATCCGTAGAACATCAATATTTTTCGGTACATTTATTTTTCCTCATCCCATTAGTTCATTACGGACAAAAAGGCTCACACTTTAAAATTTTGTAGAAATTATTAATAGCCATTTACCTCTATTATTTTAACAAAAGTAAAAAGTCCCCTGCACGAACGACATAATGAATTTAATAAAGATTTTAAATATTTAGTTTTTTCACAATTTGTTATTTATTGATCTTGCTTAGCATGTCTTGGAAATCCACGAATAAATGGTTTATTTCTTTATTTGTTCACTATTGTCTTGTATGTCCGAAACAGGTTACCGATAACGCTAAATCTGTTTAATATGAAATATGTTTAAATTGGATGCATATTCGATGTGGTGGAATAAAGACAGAAATATATCGCTGGCTTCATGCGATATCATTCGCACGATATGTAAGATATGCTTTCCACTAACGTGTTAAGGTAGTCAAATAAGTAGTCAGGTTCAAGTCGACACTGCTTCTGCTAAAACCGACCACGGTCTCTACAGAGATAAACGCAGATAGTGACTCGCCCGCAAATGTGAACAAAGACTATTCATCTTGTGTAGAGCAAGGTTGCTTGCAATTAGAATCTGTGTGCACTTTTGCTGAAGTTGCTTCCTCACCTGCACTCCGTTCAAGAAATGGAGTTAGTTGTGACAGTGCAATTAAAATTCATGAACTCAAGGAAGTTGATGAGGTGCCATTGCAAGCTTATGTTATAAGTAACAAAGACAAGAGTTTTGCAACTGATAAAAGCATAACCTTTTGCGTCATCCATTGCAATGCGTGGAAACAAACTGCAGATTCTGAGATGGGCAGTATTAAACGAGAACGCGATTTCCTAAATGATTTTCTTGGACATCTTTTCGACCAAGGGGGAAAGGTTATTACGAAACGCATAGCATTTCGTTTGGGCCGCTGTCTAGCACTAGCTGATCGCCACAGACCTTTAAATATTGTGTTAGACTCCGTTGAGCAAGTGAAGTTTCAGGCAATTTGGGGATACAGGTTAGGGGAAGAACTTCGGCTCCTGCGTGATCAGTCTCCGGATGATCCTGTGAAGATGCTAAAGCCTAGTCTGGAGATTACCGTTCGCAAGGCGGCAGGTACAATGAACTATCACTTCAGGGGATGTGAGCAACACATCACTTTGAACTTTCACTTTGTTTATTTTCGGGTTGTGAGGATGAGGTCAGAAGTTCTATATCAGCCTCTAATGATATGAATTCGGAGTGCTCAGGATAGTTCAACTGATCTATTTTAACGCGAGAAGCTTGAAAAGCAGACTGTATGAACTCCTTGAGCGTATCAGGCAAGACCCATCAACGATCATCATAAGGACGGAAATCTGGCTCTCACCACAGCAGAATGATACCGAGTAGACCCTACCTGGATACCGAATCATTCGCTTTAATTAGGAATTCACTAGAATCAGTATTGCGTTGTGTTATACTTCAAAGACTTAGCTCGGTTACCATGTTAGTTCGTTTTAAGCAGACTACTGGTCTAGGTGGGATCTTAGGGTGTCGTATAAGCAAATATTGGTGTTGTATATTATTCGCCTAATACTCAGGCAAATACACTGAATTCACAGATCTCTCACCACGGTAGAACTTCTGAACTGTTTGATTGTGGGGGATTTCAATGTTCCCAGCACATATTGGACTTCTCTTTCGTTTTATGTGCGCTCTTAGATGTCCGCTGGCTCAGTTGTTAGAAAATCTTTATTTTTTGGGATCCTACCGCAGGAATGGACACATAGTATTATAAAATTTGTCTAAGTGTATGACACTAGTTGTCCGGCAAATTACACGCCGGTCACCCTGATTTCTGTGATCAGAAAGTTTTTTTAGAAATGCTAATCAAGGTTAAAATCGAGAAATTTATTTCTGTTTTTGGGCGTTCTTGCGCACAACAACATGGATTTACCAATGATCGGTCATACATATTTAACTTGCTTCTGGCGCGAAAAACCTGATGTACTTTGACAAAAACTGGTTACGCGGTTGATGGTGTTTTTAAGGACTTTAGTAAGGCGTCCGACTTTGTGCCTTCCCAGCAATTGCTCGTCAAGCTAAAGGGTTTAGCTATTCAAAAGTGTATTCTCACGTGGATCGAGGGATTCATTTGAGGGCGGTCAAACTTTTCAGAAGTGAATGGAGTTTTGACTTCAGAGGTGATATCAAGCTTAGGTGTGCCGCAGCTATCTGTGGTTGGCAAGTTGATATTTTAGATTTTCGTGAGTAACCTTTCTGACGCGGTGGCCATCGGTTGTCTTTTATTCGCGAATGATCAGAAACCGTGGGCTTCTATTAGTTCCCGGGATCGGAACGCGCAACTACAACGAGCAGCTGATGAGTTGAAAGGACAAATCGCTTGTCGCTGCATACAAATTAGATTAACTCAGTCTTCATGCGCATGGGCTCCGATGACACGGGGAAACCTTCTGAGAAGTAAGTTCATCAAATCAGCGAGTGTCATAAATACATTTGGTATTCTGGTTATGGATTCCTTGAAGTTGAAGTCGGACAATTGTTTACGAATATTCTGCGCTACAAGGATTCTCTGGGCCATTCGGTGTTTATTTGCGGCCATTTCCTCGCGTAGGTTTAAAGCGCTCTACATGTTGAACGTCCGTCTTATATTAGAAAATGGGCTACCCGTTGCATTGTCTCAGTCTAAATGAGAAAGTGACACCGTGGAGATGGTACATTGGAAGTGGACTAAGTTGGTTCACGGTATGCGCCATCTTACGTACGAAGATAGATGGAGCTTACTGAAACTTTAACCCCTTGATCTTTGAAGAAAAAGATTCGATTTGCTCCTCACTCGCCACAATCATCTCGGTCAATATTTCGACGAGTTCCTCCAGTTCTTCCGATTAATAGGTGAATCGACAACTCCTGGACATGACCTTAAGTTACAAAAGTCTAGAATTTTAATATAAGTAATGAAAGCACGCTATTCACACGGGTGATTAACACTTGGAAATCGCTACCGAAAAAGCTCCTGTGTCTGCCATCACATCTGCTATTCAAGACCGCCTTGGATCAGAATTTGTGGAGAAGGATGAACCAGATCCACGGAAGGATGTGGTGGTGTTCTTCTCATTTCATAGCTTGGCTTGCCAGCAAAAGTCACCATTGTTTCATTTTTGTGAAGAACCTTAAATCAGATAGTATCCCTTCAGCTTTCGATCCAGAAGAAGAAGTAGAAGGACAAACGATTAGGAAAGGATTGAAGAGGCAACAAGGTGGTCAGAATTGCTTCCAGTGGAAAGCTGCAGAAAAACAACAAACGCTACCAAAACGTCATTTCCATTTTATTCACTGGAAATTTTCGCCGCAAATAGTTTATCTCACGACTTTTATATAGGACCTCCGTATAACCAATTTTAAATAAAATGTAGTTTCCTTTAAACAGCACGGTGTGATGTCAGCTAAAGTTGCGTCATGTATCAAATTTTAATTATAAGCTATAACACCAAAATAAATTATACATTCTTTTTTAATTATCCTTCATTTGTAAATACAATAAAATTTGGACAATAACATTGTTTTAATAAACTAAACTATTCTGCGTTCGCTTACATTTGTGGAGCCCTTTCGGATATGTAAAATATGAAACATAATGTGTAAGGTTGACATTTAAGAAGAGTGTACCATTTAAAATTTAAATGAGAACTATTAATTTTAAAATCCTATATCTAATTGTCTAGTGTTTGTTTGCTTGCTCAAATATTTCTCCGAAAACCAAATTGCACAAATATTCTAAATACACTGTATAAAGGCGCATTCATTTTTTTCTCAAGCGATGATCTCTTGACATGTTTGTAATACTCAACTTCACGAATAATTCCGAATATTTGGGAAAAAGTCACGTTGACCGGTCGCAATAATGATTATTATAGCAGTATTAATTATGCAGCCGCAAACCATTGCCAAATTTCATGTCCTGTGATTGGCGTTTAGCCACAATCTGTCATGTGCAACATGAAGTTTAACTCTACACGATAAGCTCTTCATATTACCACTATATAAATAGAGGAAATAATTTAAGAGACAGTAAATAATATAAGTTCAATGATGATAACGTAGCAGCAGCAACAAATTATAGAAAAATACCGGTAAGTGAGATTATAACAAAAATAAGTTTTAATTTTTGCTTGAAAACATTTCAAAATGTAAATCTAATGGATTCAATTGCAATAAATCGCTGTTTTATATTTTTCTTTAATTCAGAAGTAATTCAATCAAATATGCAGGTTTGATTAGAGATGTGACAAAAGATATCTTCTGGTATCAAATTTGGATGCCACATCCAAATGTGTAAATTGGAAATACAAATTTATATAATACGTCTATTCAGACCGTTCAAATAAACTTTTCTGATTTTCCACCATCAAAAATATCGTAACTGAACAACACCGGACAGGATTTCTTCAACTGAGGTTCTCCTGGACTATGTTGATGATATAAAGAGATGCGGCTTACAAGGGCTTGACCCCCTGTCGTCTATCAAGAAGAAGAAGGAGAAGCATGTTGTGCAATGTATTTGTTATGATGATTGCGGAGGTTATAGGAGAGACAGTCGTTGCGTTATATAAATCGATGCGTTGTTCATAATTCGTCAGTAGGGAATATAGAATGGAGCTAGAATGGAACGTTAGGCGGAAGTCTATGGTTCAAAGTTATTTGGCCAAGGGTATGGTTTGTGTTTATATGGCAACAATATATTGAACGTGTAGATGTGGAGAATAATCATGGTAAAGGACCCGGTGAGAGTGATGGAAGTCTGTTGTCATGGGCGTTCAGACAATTTAAATGTAGTGGAAACGGGGTTTGTTGCCCGGGTATACGTGACTTACCCAGCAGTATCTTTGACGTAATCCAATAAAGGGAAACAGAGTGATAGTTACCACTATATTAAACATTCGTTTGTGTATGGCATTGAGGTTTTAGCCTAGGATTAAAACAAAATTGCACTCTCGTTGTCCATGAAACCCCTAGTGTTTCATTACCAATAATGTCCAGTGAAATATTGTGATAATGTTTATTAATGATTTATTTCGTTTTACTTACTGCATCTAAAATGATTTGATTCTGCCTAACAACATTATCATTATTGACAACGTTACATCTTAATTATGTAAGAAATGTTTAATTGCTATAAAAATAAATCTCAAAATACTAATTAAATCTGAAATGGTATAAAAATATGAAGAATCTGAAAACCGGTTGATGAAATCGCTTCTAAGGAATCATGCATTTAATCGAGATACAATATTCCGGAATTATGATGTAAAATCCAACAGTTGTACTACACTGTATTCGTAAAGGCGAAATTATATATATATATATATATATATATAGAGAGAGAGAGAGAGAAAGAGAGAGCATCTTGATGGCTTCCTGTATCTATGGTGCTTAATTTCGCACTGTATAATCAAACACTATGTTTATATGGTGTATCTAAAGGGAGGGGAATGTTCCGATTGAAAAATGTCAGAATATAAGTCAACCTAGGATACTGCAAGCTTGATTGTACTTGGCCTGGCATTACATGCTGTTATTTAGACTTTCATTTATCCAAAAAATGAGGTCCATTTCGATGTTCACTCCAGTTGTTGCGACCTAAGCTCAAAAACGAATGGGAGATCTCTACCGATCTGCAACCTCGTGCACGTTTTGAATTTAAATGGGAGTCTATACCTTTCTGGTCAGCTGCTCAATGTATCTGAATCAATCTGTCATGGTTAACTGTTCACGCTTAACTTGATTTAAATTCAAAAGTTTGTATCATCCGGAAAGAACGTTTTTGGCTGCCACAAGTCTAGGGTCAATAATGCTCACCAAATGGGAACGGGACTATGTACCGAACCCTGTGGGACACCGCTAGTGACTTTGATGTTCCTAGACATCACACGATGATTACGTGCTTTTGTCTCGCGATCGAATAAGCAGGTCTTCAGCCAGTTTTATTAATCATCAGAGTGACATCAGCATGAGAGCTAACTTGCGGCACTTTCTGCCATCGTTTATTGCAATATTTCTTTCAGCATTAATTTACAAAATATATGATGAATCAAATTTTCTAACTTAGTTCCTGTAACAAGTCTTTCGTAGTTTATCAACATCATAAATTTTCTGCTCTGGTAGACCAAGCTATCAGCAAAGTCAAATGTCATTGAATAAACTAATTAGTTCACTTAATTGCGGGGAGTCAATATAATAATTATTGAGTAAACAATAGAAACAGTTATATGGAAGCCTAATGTTAACTCGCGCTAAGAATCGCCAGATTATAAATTTCCTAAAACGAGATCAATCACTAGTTTGTGTTATTACAATCTTCAAATACTGAAGTTTATATTACTACAAAGAATAATGAGTAATAAAATTTTCACAAAACTAGAAAATGATTAGCTGTCGTAGTTTTAAGGAAGACTACCACTTAGCCATTTTACACCCGAGTATATTGAAAGAATAAAGTATTGCACATTTTTTGAAAAATGTACACAATAATGCGATTTTGGCCAGGAAAGTTCCAACTAAAAACCGCACTTGTTACTGAGTACCGGAATGTGGAATTGCTGATTCCTGATCCTTTCATCACTGCATTTCCTTTTCAGTTGTTCACATTTTATGTTGCCTGTTAATCACATGAAATTTTGATCCTTCGACAAACGGGGTTCCTTCTGGGTTATCATTCAACGCAAACTTTAATAACTTCCTCAATTTGAATGCACCGTTAGGTTTAATCCTTTTTCAAACACTTAGCATGTATAGATTAAGGAATTGCCCATCATTTTCATCGCTAGAACAAATCATCGGGAGAATCAGGAATCTTACTCTGAGATCTCCATGGTTTTAATTTCCTTGTCTGCGTACTTTTTAAACATTCAAGGTGTAAAATCCAGGTTCTCTCATACAAGCTTTTATTTATTGTTTTTTTCAACAGGAATAAGTCGGTCAAGAACACATAATGCGATGTGAGAAAATACTTTGATGTGAAAACAAAAGCTAAACACCTTAGATAATGTCATGTATGGGAAGTATTTTATCAAAGACCTCTAATACTGTTCTACATCTTACTTCACCTTCGGAAATTGGATACGTGTTCTCTAAAACAAATGCTTTGTCAAACGTTAACACCAGTATGCTGAACTTTATGTAGGTTTTGAAACTGCAAATGAGTATTCAAAAAGAAAATAATTGCTGTTAGCTGCAAATTTGCTTGGTAGGATTGATTTGTAGAAAAGTATGAGAAAAGTGAGGGTACCTTAATGCAGATGCATGACGATCCATCACATGAAAATGATGATGGATAGCCAAGTATCACCTGTCGCTATGTTTGTTGCAGGAGGAATTGTTACCGCTGAATCAAATTACATCTTTATAAAAAGTAATGAGGAAAATGAAAACCGCATATGCTTGTGAGGTAACTTCATGATTGCATTCAACCGGCGGGGTCAATGCGAGAATTTAATTTTATAGTTCAGATGTTTGACATATCTGGCCAAAATGGAATTAAATGTTGTAGGTTGCGGCTAAACTGTTAGATAATTCCTTGTACATGATCTTTATTCCTGTCTCTTATGCGAATGTGTTCGAAACAATTATTCCCATAAATCTCGATGTGTATTGAAGTGAAAAATTTATATAGGAATACATACCATATTCTTATTCTCCCGTCTATCATCCATCCCATGTACGCAATATTTCAAAACTGAATTTTAAGATTCTCGTCGTATGCCTTTTTGTTATCTGTATGTATTTTTTTAGATTTATTACAAATGAAGCATGGCGCCTGAGATACGTATCGTATAGGCTGCATCGTTCTGTTGATGATCACCTTTAGCCCAAATCATGTCATACTATTCATCAACACGACGAACAGCAAGTTTGAAAAGAAACGGAATGTCAAATTCCGTTTCATCGCGTCCAGCAACCTCATCAACAAGCATCAGGTCTAGAAGAGTGAGTTGCTGGAACACTGATTGTTTTAGAGATTGTCTAATGAATTATCATCGGACCAGCGGTATTCCCTGGACAAATTCGGGGTGTTTCAAAAACAATTAAAAAGTCCGGAAGATTTGATTGATGAATTGAATTTGCTCAGGAAGGTAAGTTACTGTGGTTGGATTAAACACCTATCTTAACAATTGCATTGTGTCATTATCAAAATGTGCTTATGAGCTGGGTGAAACTATATCATGTGTGACGCATCAAATACCTATCGGACATTGACTAATACTGATTAGATTACATCAAATACATCCGTGAAACCCTTCTGATTCCGAGATGTAGGAATTCCAAAGGCATGATTTTTAACCCCCAAAAACTATTTTTCGTCCCTAATGTGTTAGCAGTGTTACGTGCTTACAAAATTTGAAGTAATGTTTGATTTTTGCAAAGTTTTTACGTAAGATTCACCTGAAACTTTTCTCGGATATTCTGCATGGATCACATGTTTTTAGCCGAAACTCTTATGACTTTAGTTTACTTAATTGCGGGAAGTCCATATATCAATTATTAAGTAAACAATAGAAACAGTTATATGGAAGCATGGTGTTAACTCTCTCAGGAATCATCAGGTAATAAATTTCTTAAAACACCAGATCAATCACAAGGGTGTCTTTGAAATCTTTGATTGCCGAATGTTATATTATTATTTGCAATTACATAGGTGATTTTTATATGTAATCTTATAATCACTAAATATTTGTCCAGTCTTGTTCGTGGCTTTTCACCATTTTTTATATAAAGTGCTTTACACACTTCGAACAGAAAGTCGCTTTGATAAACTCTGAAAACGAAACCCTTCAAGGCCGTTGTCGTCAACTTCAAGAATCCATGGAACGCAAACAAAAGGAACTGGCAATTTTCAATCAACCATCTGAGGTAAAACCATCATTTGAACCTTTTCTATTCATGAGAGTGTGAAACTGTTGAAATGCCTCGGGGAAAGCCATCCACAGACTGTTCGGATATTCAAACAATTGCATCAGAAAATATTTCGACTAGAAAATCAGCTAACTGAGAAAACTGCCGAATGTCAGTAAGTTTCTGAAACGAGTTTGAATAGGCAACTTGACTAATGTAGATAAAACCGATATCTTTACACAAAGTTGTGCAACCTGATCTCGATATTTATGCCTGTTATCGCCCATTCTACAATGCTTCGGTCTATTGAACCGTTTAGTCAGAAGCCACGACGGTCAATTCTCTGGGTGTAAAATTGTAGAATGGGCAAACTAATAATTGTAAACCATCCTTACAGGTAAATGAATTCGGACAATCATTTGGACAATAAACTTGGTTTTATCGAATCCTGCCGTTTGTGGCTGCTATGAAAGCCACAGTTCATGTGCTGGAATTTAACGGGAATAATGTTGCTTTCTAAGTATTCCTCGCTTCTGTTAATATGGTTGCGGATTAGTATTCTGATTGATCAATTTTAACATAATTTGCATATGTTGGATCTAATAACCACTTTTAAAATAATGAACTCAAAGATACGTCCTCTGAGGCATCTATTTCGCCTTCGGTCAAGCCATACACATTGGTATTTGATATTCCACATTCTCACCGGAACGGCCGTCGGTTCTTCTATTCGGTGCACGTTTGTTTCTTATAGAACACCTTGCCGTCAGATGTGATCCAATCATCTAGTGAAAGGATATATTTATGCCTAGTAATTCCACACTAAATCTCGTTTATATAACTTAATAGTGCAACTTCGCACGATATTAATACTAATGCCCTGTTCACGGTATGAACACCGAGTTCGAACTTTTACTGTTTTCAGATTAATGTTCGCTCAGAGAAAAATTTGTGTTTTCCGTGATATGTTTCCTACGTATCAACCTTTAGTTGAATGTACGAACATTTGAACCGTCTTTGAAATGAATCAAACGAATCGGAATCCACCCTACATATCTATGTGTCTTAAACCTCTGTCGTTCTAAAACTTCTTTAGTTGATCTCACTCCACATTCAACAAACTGGTATTCGAAAAGTTACAAAAAAACTTTAGTTGTTCATGATACACTTGTGTGATATCCATTTTTCGTCAACTATGTTTTGGGATTTTGAAGCTTAAGAAGCTCCTAATCTACCTTTACATTAAACTTTGAAAGTCCTTATCTCTTACGTCTACAGCCGCCTGATGAGTGACCTCAAATATACAAGAATTGAAGAACTGAGGGTCCAATTGGATACTGCCATGAAGGAAGTCCATCGCCTGCGAAAGTTAACCACAAAGCAATCGCAGGATTTGACACATCTCAAGCAATCTAACGAGGTTCCGAAGAGCGTTAAAAAGCAGCAAGAAAAGGACATGAAAATTATCGCGATGGAAAGCACCATTCGCAAGATGGAAGACGAGAGGCAGATGTTGTTAGCAAAAAATCATTACTTGATGCACCGCATGCGTCAGCTGCTCGGAAATAGCGAGTTTCCAGCCGAAGAAATCCAGAAAGGTCAGTTAAATTCGAAAATCCATCATCATGATAGACGAGAGAGAATAAAAGTCAAGATCTGATTCAAAATAAGCCTTGATATCTTGATGAGAACGGGTGATTATTCGCCATAAAACTATGTGCAAAACGTTTTTCCGGTGAATGGCGGAACAAGAATAAATCACAAATTTTTACTCATTTCTTGCTTTTACCGCGTTCTATTTTGCGGTGTTTCAACATTGCGTTTAAGGACTTCAAACTGGTTTTATTGTTGAAATTTTTTATGGCTATTCACGATTTTACACAAAATTTAGCATGCCAACCGGCACTGGGAGACCTGGACATGAGATATGAGCTAATTAACAGTGCATATCCTTTTACCGGGATAGGATTTGATCCCATTAAGATCAATTTAGTAATCATATGCCAATGCCAACGTTTGCCCGAAAAATGTATGGCAAACTAAACCTGTTAGACATGCCCAAGTTCCCATGGGTAGCACACTTTCCATAAATAGACGTCACGAGTGGAGTTCCACGATGCTCAGTGCTTGGACCTCTTGTTTCTTTCGCTGTATCTAGTTGGTGTAGTGGATAATATCGGGTGCAATTTGGCGCTCTTTTTCTATGATAATAAGGTATATTAGGATGTTAGGTAAGCTGACGACTGTATGACATGATAGCGGGAGATTTGCTCCTTATACTGTAGCTCCCAGTCAAATGAGTTGCCGTTTGATCTAACAAAATGTATATTGCAGCGGCTTGTCGAAACCTTAGATCACAAACATCAGCTATGCATGCATTGTCTCGTCTGGACTATATAAGAAAAAAAACGTTATGTCTGGAGGCTGTGAAATCTCAAGCCACAACAACATCGGAATACAGTTTATAATGAAGTATGCTGTATCTTGAGTTTGATTTAAAGGATATTTAAGAGTTTAACGCTTTACTCCGGATACGAATATTCAATCAAAGTCTGTGCACAATGGATGCAGAAATATACTGAACTCGTAGAAAAGATTAATAGTTGTGAAACCAAGTTGGTCTCATGTTACAAGAATTTACCTTTTCAAGATCGAATGTCCAAACTAAAACTACATGATTTTACCGAATGACGAATACGGAGTGAATCAATAATTAATAATGAAGATATTATGGTGAAAAAATCGCATTTCATGTACAATTGGATGATATCTAAAAAATACAGAGGATGCATCCAAAACTTAATTGAGGTGTTTGGTTTGTGTGGGTTCATATTGGGCCAATTGGGCACTTGCAGTACAACGACGCTTGCAAAAGCGACATAAAAGGTATTGGCATTGACCCCGCTAGTTGAGAATAACTTGCTCTTGACCGCTCACAATGGAGGCATTGTGTCAAGCGTCGTCCGTAAGGAGGAGCAAATACAGATCTTGGCTGCTGAACGCAGATCAAGCCGTTGGCGTGCAACTGACGCCAAACGACCGAGTACTGCCTATTGCTGCGAGCGTTTTGGGAATGTTCCTCCCGAATCGGACTGTTTAGTCATTCGAAAAGCTGTGGAACGTATAAAACATCATGCGATTGTGATGTACATTCATGGTCGACATCGACCGAAGGAGACCAACAACTACAATGAATTTCACAGAAATCAAATACGCACAGAGAAGAATTGATGTCTAGAATCGATCGTTGAGTGTTGTATAACGGCACAACCTGAATAACCCCGTGTATTCTGAAGGAAACTGGCTTCTATCAAATTGCAGAGAGGGTGATTCTCCATCCGCAGTATTTTATAAGTTAGGACCCAATGTTTGTATTTAAAATTAATCACATCGAAATATTCTCCACAAATCTTTACTAAATACTTAGGATCGTACTCGATCAAGCAAGCATTCAAATGCTCTGACCATCGTACATTCTGAAGCGGTTTGAATTTTTTTCACTAAGAATGCATTACCCGAAAAAATCATACACCCAAAACCCATTGAGGTTTTCACCTCAAAGCTCGATGAATACATGACGAACTATACGGTATGTAATTGTCCGGATTAAATGTAGGATATTTACATGTTTTTACTCCAGTTACTTCGTCATCCTGTGGTTTTGTTAGGCAATACTGCTCTTTCTATCATGAAGTATTTCTGAATTCTGATCGACTAATTAATATTGAAAGCCGAATTCAACTAAAAGTTGGCCGAGATTTTCAAATGTGTTGCGACAGTTCACTCTCAATCTATTCCCTCACTCCATTGAACAAGTTCCTTGCTGGTTCCTAACCAGCGACAATCTTCGTCGGATTGTTAATCGCATATTACATTGATTTTCAGACGTCTATTGCAATTTCATTTAGCTATCAAGATAACTAGGTATCGGACATTTTTGGAGTAAATCAATCGTTTTATTAATTTTCAAATAATACAACTGAATTACGAAATACGAATCGTCAAGTTTAATGGTTTGACACCCAAAATAAGAAGCGCATTGAACGGAAATATTGTTTTCCTTAATGCAGATAAATCAGTGATCGATTTCACACTCACTTGCTAATTGCGCTATCACTGTTTATACTTGTTTTAGAAATGAAAGATTTGAATGATATTCCAAAGCAGGTAAACGCCAAATTTACTTGTTTAATGACGTAGGAAAGCTCAATTAATTCAGAAGACGAGTTCAATCTAGTAGCTACATTGGTGGAGAAAAAACGTGAGTCATATTTTTTTCATTTTAAAATTCGGAAAAGACGAGCACCATAAAGATCATCATTAAATGCAACTCGATTGTTTAACCGCCAGGTTAACTTACGAAAATCTTATATAAATAAAGTGTTAAATTTCCCCGGTTGTTCTAGAATATCAAGCATATACAAACCAGGTTGAGTTATCTACACCTCAAGTAGAATTTGTCTTCAATCGAATATTGTAAAAGTGCGAACGAATTTAACACGAGAGCTTTTTCGCGTGTCTGACTGTCAAGCAAAATAATATGCACAATAGCATAGCATAATCAACGATTGCTCAAACGGCTGTGTGTATCTGCTACAATATTTATCGGATATTTCTTTTAGCGTTTGGTTTTCTACTTTCTCGAATTATTTTAAGATAGATCATATTTAAGATTTTTTAAGACGTGAGCAGGTGATCACCCAATAGAAAAAAGTTTTCATCTCCTATTCATGATCATATTCCATGCGTATGAGTTACCGTGCGCCAAAGCTAATCAGATGACTCGAGTAGACGCTGTCTTGAACTTTTTCTTGTTGGTCATAGTCAACAACGTTTATCTTACTGTTATAAATTGATCACAGTGTACGGTTTTACCAAGTGACACTATCGAACACGTAATGCGTCACACTGGTTTACTGGAGAATAAAAGTTCGCCCTTAGATTTTTCAGCATACAAATTCTATCATTCTTATGCTTCAGCAAATGAATCGTATCGCAAGAATGAACGTGAACGAATTCAGCCAATTCAGGTGAGGGAACCATTTTCCGTGGACAAGGCCTCATCACGGAGTTCTAACCAGAGCCGATCGAGCAGAAAATCTTCAAGTTCAAGCAAAACCTCGAGTGATAGTTCACGCTCCGATTTCGGGTAAGCTCGTGACTTGGATTTCTACAGGAGTGATACATAAATTCAATACATATGTGATAAAGTTATGATATCTTAGCAACGAAATCTAGCAAAATGCTCCACCATCTTAAACTACACGTAAGCTAAGTCACATGCGAATAAGCTTAAGGATTTTTGTGGCTGCAGCAAATACGACATTAGGTTCAAGTTAGTATTATACATTCAGCCGAATCGTACGTTTATTCTTTATAGCTTTTACACCGTTTCGGTTTTGAAAATGTAAGCTTAAAAATTCGCTTACAGGTAAGTGTTTTGATATAACCCTTGAAGCCACGCTATTCATTATTGTCGCTTTCAGAAAACACATACGAGGGCAAGGAGATACGTCGCCAATCGATAAATCTATCTCGATTGAAGCTTCATTTACCAAAACAGTGGCCAGCCAACGAAGCACAAACGAATCAAAACGGAGTAGTCTGATATCCGTGGCTACCATTGAAAGCGATGCAAAACCAGAAGGAGAAGAATTAGACAAGGTAGTTCATGGGTGAAATACATTGAAATTTGCCTTGTTAAAAATCTATTGAATCTCTGATGTTGCGTCGTTGCTTATACACCAAATTTATCTTACCACCACGTTTTGAATATTTCACCTTGATCAGGTACATACAACTATGATGAGTTTCAGTAATCATTGAATATGGGAGAATGACAATTAAACTTTGTAATTTAAGGCGACAGTTAAATAAATTTTATTAAAACGAGCCACGGTGTTCAACAACAACAACAACATAATAATAATAATAATAATAATAATAATAATAATAATAATAATAGCCGTACCAAGTCTTTGTGCTTGGCATTATCTTTTACTTATTTGACCTAGATTGCATTGTATGATTTTCCCATCATTCAACCTATCGTAAATTTTGCCCATCCTACTATTTCATCTCACATTGCAATCCTACTATTTCATCTCACATTGCAATGTTGATATTGGATATGGACGAACGCAAACCGAGAAGTCATCCCCTGGATACCAGTTTCGTGGCACCGTCTTCACGTTTTCATATAACTCATGGAAGCAAATGCGGTAAAATGAGATCCAAAATGCACATAATCGTCCGCTTAATAATTATTTCTGATGGTGATTGTGATGCATTTGTCTGTGACGCCACATGGTCAACAAAGACGAACATGTCGAACATCGTCTGATCATCAAGTTGCGCTGGTATGTCACTGTTGGACAAGATTGGTACGACAAGCATGTTCAATCACATGTGTACAACTACATGAAGATAGAGTTTTAAACCATGATCGTGAACAAAAATCCGTATTCACATGCATTTTCATCACACACACACACATATATAAATGGTTATTACATAGTCCTACACCCGGGTTGTTTCCATTGAAGCTAATTCATGGTCATGAGTTTAGCCTCATTCTACATCTTTTTGGCATATGTGATTGAACAGGTCGGTCGTGCCAAACTTTTCGAACTGTGACATACAAACTCAACTTGTATTTAGAGTAAATTCTGTAACACAACCATATAAAGACTTCGAGCTCAATTTCAATCTAAAACGTGTTGCATGCCTGTCGCAATTCTGATCATAATGACTTGACCTTTAATGAGAAAGTGATCGTTTGTCTGAGTTCATATATTTTCTCTGTCACATTTTAAAGTAAGGTGCTGCTTCAGCGATAAAATGTTTGGGCCGTAATCGATAGAAACATATCCAATTTTCGTGTTTTGTTTTCGGTTGCAAACTACTTTAATTTATCAAGTAATACTTTTCCCTTGGTTTTGCTACTTGTAGCATGACTTGTTCACGGTCGATTCATATGCTGCATTATCTCACGTGATCGAGCAAAGTCAATGCATATTATTTTCAACGATTAAACAATAGTTACATTTCCGAAAGTTTATCAAAATTACACTAATCTGAAGGAATATAGCTCTCTGTATTTTCGTTTGAAATTCAACTTAACAATACTGATATTTTCTACTTCGCTATCCTTGTTTTCATGAGGACCCAAGAATAGAGCCTATTTGTACCATTTTCTATCAATAACCATTATTTCACCTTGTACAGAACGTGGTCCATGAGAAATTAGATGACATCGAAATTCTCGATAACAACGCCAGCGTTATAAGCGCGAAAACAGATAGCGAGTTTGTGCGGGACGAGTTGGCCGATGGACCCGCATCGAAAGCAAGCGGCTGTGACGAAAGGAGCGATTTCGCGGGAAAACTTTCGGAATCCGACAATGCACCTGTAGAATACAGCATCGCAAAGCGGGATGCTAAAATCGATGAAAGAAATTCCACAGATATTTCGGATGTTGACACATTTCATACCGAGGATCATAGTTTCAAGAAATAAGACATTTACTTCCGTGTTGTATGCACTTTTAGCTAGCTACCTATCAGTGTAGTGTTCTCTTCAATGTGTGCTGTCTTGAGAATCATTAATAAACGAATATTTCTCGAATTCGTATTTCATTTTCTCTTACTAATTGTGTTCTGTGATACAATATCCCATCCATTTTATACATTTTTTCAGCGTTACCTGTTAACATATATGGGAAAGATGATTATGTGTAATGTTCGATACGATGTCGTCTTAAAGTCGCTGGCGACATCATTGTTAGTGTATATCAAGTTTTAAGCTATAATTTCTCTTTCAGTGAGAAGACAAATTTACTGGCCGCAATTTTGCTTTGCGTTATAAGGCAATAAAACCAACTATTGTGTGGCTAACCTTTGTATGGCAATCATTCAACCAACGCGAAATGAAGCGTTTCTTACTGGAGATTGAATTACCGTCTGATTCATGTAAATTTTGTTTGCTACTTAATATTTAGGTTAGAAACTTTGTGTATGACATAACTCGAGATTTTTTGGTTGAAGAAGCAACTTGCGTAATAATAAATACAGGATAGGACATTCGGAGTAAGGTAGACTCTACTTAATTATATTGAGATACCTTTGTGAGCCAAAGTAATGTTTATAGATAGGTGGCCGCAGATAGTTACGCCAGAATCGGACTGTGTATAGTCACGTAGAGCTTGAGATTCGACCTCACGTGTTTTAATCATCAACGCTCCGACAGCCATGTGTAATGCTTTTGGTTTTTTCAAATTAATACCAAGTAATGCAATGCAACATTCACCGTGTAATTTAAAACGGGGAAGTTTGATATTTGCGGTGAATCCTAGATCCTAAGAAATAGGAGAACTGGACGTAAAGTATTAGCACACAAAACACATCATCAACACGTTCTTTCCCCAAGAGACGGAGTATTAGTGTGAAAGCCATTCTTCTTCTAAATCACAACGAAGTATCAGGGCTAATCACTAGTAAATGTATCAATGAAATGCTGAGTTAATATGTTATGCATTTAATATGCAAGTGATCGTATAAACTTTATATTCAGCATAATCATGAATTACAACCACAGGCAGTCATTTCCTGGCTCGGGTTAATCCCGTTGCTGGTGATGACAAATGTTGTCTAGAATAACCATCTATCAGAAGAGCAAGCTACCATAGATTATAGCAATTAATTCCAGCTAATTCAAGGGTGCAAGTTCCGTGTAAGTTACAAAATTTGAAATTTGATTCTTGCGTGTGAATGACTTCGGTCCGCATCTAGGCGCAACAGAACATATGTATGTTTTCTAATAACTGCAACCACACTCAATACAATTTGTGTAACATAGGCCATTAAAATGCTGATCACTTGTGGGGTTTAAGTTTGAGTTTCATCCGTTGAACGTAAGGTTGCATTTCAGCATACTGCTGAAAAACAAATTACATGAATTGCTGGCTTGTAACGGAGAAAAATATTTTTACCTAAATGTGACTCAGATAGTCTTAAAATCCCAGTTTATCATTACTTTCACTAAAAAACATCGGTGAATCGCAACAGCGCACCCAGATTTTGTTAGACGGCCCTCCACTGCCATTTATGTTGGTGATTACACTGGATAAACATCACCTAGCATTTCAATGTTTCAGATCTGCCGTGCAATGATTTGCCAGATAATTTGTTTGGAAACTTTGATGGTGGTAAAATTGTTGAGCATTTAGTCATGGAAACGGTGCTATGATTTTTAGAAAGTGAAATTATGCATCAATCGATTGGAATATGTTTGAGACCGATCGTGTATTCATAATGCAAAGAAATTTGAGTGCAATCGGTTAGAGTAGTGAAGAAAATGGACCACTGGTCCTGGTCATTCCCACGAGACGTGACACACTGTAGGCGTACTATAGGCTGTTTAGCGGTAAGGTCAAATAAGTGGTGGTGGGTTGACTACTACTTAATCATGTTCCCTGTCCGGACTATCACCCTTGGTCTGACGAAGCTTGTGTGTCAGAAGTGAAACGTTACCCAAAAACCACTCTAACCGATTGCACTCAAATTTCTTTGCATTATGAAATTATGCATGTTATCAAATTAAATTTCACGGATTTACCCTATATGAACCCGAGCGCTATTCACTGCTAACTAAACATTTACATTATTTTCGGAAATCGGGCGATTGATATTCGTTTGCTTTGTAACGCCATACAATAGGTGGAAATGTTGAAGCGGATAGTCTAAATGTTTATTATACTAAATTTGAAAGTCTTTTTGATGGTCAAATCGAAATTTCTAAGCGATTCACCTCCTCATATTTGGGCATCAGTTGCCAGTATTTCGGTCACACCCAGGTTAAATAAGTTCGGCAAATCACGTTTTAATCCCCGATTTTCGTTCACGCCTTCGCGCACGCAATTTAACTGCAATTGTACGTGTCTGCCAGCAGTGGCGCCCGACAAAATGTCGGAAAAATGAGTGACGGAGTATTTGAACGATTTCAAAGCTACAAAATGATTGTATTACATCTGACTCTAGGGAGTTCCATAAGAAACAAACACACCGAATAGAAGAATCGACTGCAGTTTTGGTGGGAATGTTGAATAACAAATGCCAGGTGGTGAGTACATGTGACATGGCTTGACCGGAGGCGAAATAGATGCCTAAGAGGGCGCATCTTTGAGTTCATTATGTTATAAGTTAGGATTAGATCGAATCGAACCCGTCTGCGAGGCAGTGTATCCAAATAAGGAAGCTCAGTCGATCCTTATATTGTAGGTTGCAAAGACAACCAACCATTTTAGTTGCTCTGCGCTAAATCCGCTCGATGTCCTTTTGTAGCAATGGTGCCCAAGCTTGCAGTGAGTAATCCATCGTTAGGTTAATATGCGTATTTATGAGCATGGGGAATGTTTCACGGGTAAATGTCCGAAAATACGCCGCAGCATACCGAGCATATGGCTAGCTCGGTTGTACACTGCTTCTCATTGCATGCTATTCTTAAGACTTCCACTAATCCATACGCCGTGGTCCTTTTCTTTTGTTGTCCGTTCCAGTTTTTGCGATCCTAGGTTGTATGAGAATGGGAAATCATTATTTGTTTGCAACATTTTGCACTTTCGGAAGTTGGATGGAAGCTTGTTTCGCTCTAACCAACTGCTCAATATATCCAAATCGCTTTGTAATCGCAAACAGTCCACGACTGACGTGATTCGCACCGAAAGTTTAGAAATTTTCCGCAAACAGAACCATTTTGTCTGTGACCAGTTTCAGAAGGTCGTTGATGTAGACCAAAAAAGAGAACCGGACCAAGTACCGAACCTTGTGGGACACCGCTAGTGGCTTCGATTTCCCTAGATACCACACCGTCGATACGTACAGTTGCTTTGCGATCAAGAAGGAAACTTCACAGCCAGCCACAGCACCCATTAATACCAACATCGTACAGCTTGCTCAGAAGTATAGAATGGTCCACGCGATCAAACGCCTTTGATATGTCCAAGTAACACGCATGTATGCAACCACCATCATCCACTGCCTGCGTCCAGTCGTCCATTGTCTCAAGTATGTTATTCAAGCAAACACGAGACTTCCGAAATCCATGTTGCTCTCTGGACAACAAGTTTTGGGCTTCGAGATGACTCACAATTCTTTCACACACACAATTGGCTCCATACCTTTTGAGATCACTGGAAGGAGTTTAACAGGGCGTTAATTTGCTGGGTCAGAACCAGTTCCAGCTTTGTAGATAAGCGTTATTATTCCTCTCTTCCAGTCAGTCGGTACAACACCCTTCCTCAAAGAGTGATTAAATAAATCACAATTGACTGCCTCATAACTTTAGGATTGCGGGTGAGATTCCGTCAGCTCCCGGGGACTTGTTGATATTCAACCTGCGTAGGTGGTGATGCACTATTTCAGAATTGATGCATATATCGTATATAGTCTTTGGCACAAATTGTGCTGACAATTCCTTTTGTTGTAATGCATCCTTTCGGGTGAAAACTCGTGATTAAAAACTGGCGAAAGCGTTAGCGGTTTCCAGTGCAGAATCAGTTAGTCCTGTAATTTGTCATGATCGGAAAAACACTACTGCGTTTCACTTCCATCTGATTAGCCAGGTGATTACGTGCCAATTGGTTCCATTCAAGCACTTCTCGCATTGGGTTCATTTGATTGACCTTGACAAATTGCATATCGTTCTTCATCTGCTACAGTTTGCGGACAGGTTGTCACTCGAACTGTCTTCGTGAAATTCTTCCGCGAACCTATCATTTTGGGATAATGATTTTTGTCCTCAATCTTTTCAATGTTCTTGTTCTTGTGTTCTATCGGAAGGGTGGCATTCCATACGCTATCCGTGACCCCTCGACAGGCGCGCCATCTGAATGCATTTACGACATCTAAGCTAAGAATTTTAGTTAGTTGTGATTGGGTTCGAGTATAATCGATCTATTCAATCACATTCTCCAACGATGTGGGCATCCGTAGTCATGCAGGTCAACGTTTACACATGCTAGAGCCAAGCACCAGGTTTTGAATATATTCACTCCATTCAACTTATCGGCTGATTTCACCCTAACCTTGCTACTTCCAAATGCTGTGACCTGAATCTGTTACACGTAGATCTTTACACGACACACATGACCAATTGAGCGCTAACAAGGTCACTACTATGACCTGTGCATAAAACGATCGGCTCAGGGTGATACCATTCGTGGATGTACTATATTGGTTTCATCTCCTCCTTCAGGTTAGTGATGAATTCCCTGTTTGCTCCACCTGAACGCATCCCCAATCTTCGCATTTAATTTTGTAACTGCAGCTCATTGCGAACCGAGAAATGGCTTATCTGCTAGGTGCATTAAATTGATTAAAGTTTATGACCGTTTTATAAGTTACTCTTAGGCGCGCTTTGTACAATATACAGTTTATGTTGCCTGCCAAATTTAATCGATAATAGAGAAAATGTATTTTACTTCAAGTAGCTGCCATTTGTTAAAGAGGCTAAGAAAATATATTTCGATATTCAAATTCTTTTTCTTAACGAGTTAGCTTAAATTGTATTACTGAGAGGTGTCAATCAAGTTCTCTTCGACGACAGGCAGAAATCCACACTCCATGAGAAATAAAAAGAAATATTCGACGTAATGACGCATCACTTTCAGCTAATTCTATTAGCCGGATCTGTAATGATTTAGCAAAAGTTTGCCTTCAACATTAAGAAGGGAGTTTCTTTTGTAATTGCTTGCAGTCATATCGATCACTTTCGTTCTTATATAGCGTGACGAACTTGGTGTATCGCATCTCTTGCGGGACACACTCCTACTGCCAGCACTGAAGAAGCAATCGATGAAGTGGCTGTATTAAAGCTGCTTTGTAGTAGCTGATGAACTCATATGCAAATGCTTCATCACAACAGGACTTTCTTCTTGCTAAACGGTCGACATCTCTGTTCAGCTCATCAAGAGTAGGGGTAGTATTAAGTGTTTACGAGTTGGTAAACGCTCGATATTTTTTAAGTGCGTGCGGTAAAACCGTGCTGTCGCTAAAGTGGAGAAAATAGATGTGCTCGCCCCTTCTTTCCATCTGTCAAGTCTCGTCGACAATCGGGTTACCAGTGAGTAACTTAATGGTAGTTGTTTTAATTTTTTGGAACAATGTCTCTTTTGATTCCATCATATTAATCATAAAAATGACCAGAATCGGCCCTTTCGGATTCCGAGGCTAATTTTAGTCCGATAACCATTTGTACACTGCCTAGCAGTCAGCTGGGTCTTATTTCTAGTTGCTCTGAGAGGTTGTAAGTTTTCATCAGTTGGCATACTTTTGAAATTCAAGAACACTTACCGTTTCTCGTCCAAACGTTTGAAAGCTTGTTCAAATCCCACAGCAAGATTAGGTTCGCACATACGACTGATATCGATCCTTGACTTACCAGTCAATTATGCACGGTGAACTCTAGATTAATGAAGCTGATTTTCTTGCTCCTCTTATATCCGAGATGTCGTCATGAAATCCGGGGAGCATGAACAGGACGTTCCAGGTTCCAGGTTTCAGAGCTGATCTGTGTTGGTTAGTGATTCATTTCGCTGATGCAGAAAATATAGTCTGCTTTTCGGTTAGTTCCTAACTCTCCTTCATTCAATGAGGATATCAGACCGTAGCGAGACGGCACCTTTTTGACTTGGGTGTATCCAGCTTGAGACAGGCGATAGCCGTCCAATGAGACCTAAAGTTCTTTATCGCCATCAAAAGCAGTCCCTGGCGCATAGCTCTACGCCTGCCGAACCATAGCTTTTAATCGGTATTTGCTGCTTCCCTTATTATTATCCACAGAATTGAAATGGAGTGTCCTCTTCATTGGTGCACTGAGTTGTAAGCCAGAGCAGTTGAATATGCAGAACTAGCTGTTGCCCGTGCAGCAAGTGCTCCCTCTTCACGACATCATTATAACCAAAGAAACAACTAGGCCGATACAGGATTTGCCAGGACGGAGTTGAATACAACTTCGGACTGCCCAGCAGGACTTCGGTTCTGGATTTTTACTCGTGGTTGACTTCTGAAACCTATTCCATCATCTCAAGGCAGTGGAGGTTGGAAATAAGGGTTTTCACTTACCCCAGATAGGATTTTTAGCTCCACCTGCCCACAGCAAACTGGATTCGAGGCGCCAGTCATCCGCTTTGGACGCTTCTCCTGTCAGTAAAAGCAGCTATGCCGGTTCACTCAGGGTCAAGCAAGTAGGCTAGGATCTGAGCTTGGTTGTCAGAGGTTATATAAGACGCGCGCCATTAGAGCTTTATTGGAAATAGGAGCTTATCCCCAAAATCATTTCGGCTACAACAACCTTGGAGTATTTTCACGCTTAGATTTGTATCATATAACATAGTGGTCTTAGAGTTGTTAATATTTTTATCATTCTTACAGAAAATCAATGCTCAAGTATGTGAATAACGCACTCATGCCCACGGTAAACAACACCCAGTCAACTTCAGTGGCTACATCTTCAATAGTCGCTTAAATTGAAAAAGTTCTTAATTGGCCACTTGGTATTACTGACCAGTGGTTTCGCCACTTGTGCAGATGTATAACTATCATGTAATTGAGAGAACCAATACCATCCACAATAATTCGAATAGTTTGAATGGAGGATTTTAATTCTGACGCTTCATTAGTAGACAGTAAATAATTCTAGTAGGAGCTGTTTTAAGAAAATATGTACTGAGCATCAATTTCGAATATTACCGACCCAAAACTTTTCATTATACTTTTTCTTCTGTCCCACAAACTTCTATCAAAACTTATTCCTCACGAGTACCTAGTAAAAACTTATCCCATTATCAACTACTTCGTAAGGTCTCCTCTGTTCGACTCACCGGCATATCGTGACTTCTACGTTAAGTGTAAATGTTCTCTATTACATTTCCGAACTCTTGACTCGGGTCATGACAATTACAGGTTTTACACAGTATCAGACTGGTTCTTGGGGGTGGTGCTGAAAGAAAATTTGGCACAAAATAGAATCTCCACAGACTTCAACAATTCTTAAATAATAATTTAAGACACGTTTCTAAAACACTTCGTTCCGTCTGCAAAAGCGGAATATCTGACAGATTCTATTTCGTAGCGTATTTTATACATTTATTATCCATAGTTTTACTATTGAGAGTCGTTAACATGATATATCAATCCCCATCCCAAATTGGTATATAGATTTCATTAGATTCATTAAGAACAGTAAGTCTTAGTCCAGGCATACCTTCATCCATTTTCAAATTGGTGGTAAGGATATCCAACCTCTCTTGCTTAACTTATTTAACTCATTTATCGAATAACGTACATTCCCTGTAGAATGGCGGGTTCAATCTGAGACAAGGCATATAACTTAGGTGGCGACAAGAACAATATTTTCGAAAGTCAGCTCTAATCATCATCGACTGAATTAGACACATTCTCTATGTTTCAGTTTCCTTTAGAATGTGCTCCCAAAAACTATTGTTACTGCTCCCAAGTTCAAAATTTTCAATAGAAATTTGGAAACGTGTTTGTTGGATAACGATTAGACTACACCTGCGTATTAACTCATGGTAAGTATTTAAGTGGCGTTACATGATTGCGTGTTATAATATGGTAATAATGAAGCTATATGCTTTTTGTCACCATAAATTCTTAAATCTTTCATTTTGATACTAGAATCAAAAATACTTAACTGTATTGGTGTAGCTGTCAACACTGGTCGTATCCCTAGGCTGCAAAAGTCCCAGAGAGGCACGCTTCTGAAGTTTGTCAATCCCTGAACAAAAAGTTCATTTGCATGCAATTCCATCACACACACACACACACCCCATGATCGGTTTTGTGCTATTTGCACTCATCAGGTAGGGAAAGTAGGATCAGGATCTGCGTGCGCTTGAAACAGTGGAATAATGGTAAACAAATTGCGTTTGTATGCCGCTGTTGGGGTGTGTGACTGAAATGTATCCAAATAAGCTTTTTCGTTCATGTGTTCAGGGGTTCAAACCTTGTCTGCATGAGTGTGGGTTTATGTGATCGAATATGTTCATCCCAGTTTCTTAGCACTATTCAGGTATAATTTTCTACATCCTTTTGTTCAGAGATTAAACATGACAAAATAACATCTTGAGGCAATTTGAATTTGTTTCTACTGGGACCGGTATCGGATTTAATGTCCGTAGCTACCAGTTAATCAAAATAGAAGAGTCATCGGTAGCAAATGTATTTATCAATGTATTTGTGAGCATTGTTACCAAAATCAATTAAGGCTTTGTTATAGAACAATTTAAATGACCTCTGCTGAACTATAATATTGACATACTTGACTTAATCCTGTGTGCGACGCGTGGATATTATTTCTGCAGCAATATCACTTCCAAGGTTCCGTCTTTGACTTTTTACCAGTTATATGAATCTCAATCTAAACAGCAGATTGTATAAACATTTATTTCAATAAATGGTCCGTAATTAATTTCGATTCCATAGTTGTTTCGATGTTTTGCCTTGGCTTGGAATTGGCGAAAATGCCGAAATACTGCAAAGGATTTTAGACGTCATTAATAGCACTGCTGCGAAAGTAGGCATTGAGATAAACGCAGCCAAAACCATGGCATTTTACACCTCTACACCAGGCATCCGTCAACTGAACGTCCAGGGCTGTCCGACCGAGTATATTCCCATTTTCAAATACCTCGGTTCAATTATGTTGCCCAATGGTCAGGTGAAAGATTGAGTAAAATTAAGGGATGATTGTGCGCGCACTCCGTTGTTACAGTTCGACTGCACCCTTTGGCGCAGGTTCGGGATCAGCCTGAAATATAAATTACGTGTTTATCAAGCAGCGACCAGTTCTGTTCTGCTTAATAGAAACCGGACGTGGTCGCTGAAGTAACAGAATGTACGATCTTTAGAAGTGTTCAACGATTGGTACCTTAGAGTAATCTAGGGCGTCTAATATACTGACCGAGTATCTAACGCTGCTGTTCGATCGCCATGCAACAGATTACCTCCGCTTTCCGTTCACATCCAACGGAGAAGACTACACTGGTTTGGCCATGTCCTCCGAAAGATAGACTCGGTTTTCACGAAACTCATCCTCCACCCCAAACCCGTTCGTACCTGGCGTCGGTTACATGGCGGTCAAATGAAGACCTCACTGTCGACTGTGAGGGAGGATGTAGACGCCCTGGACTGCACACCGTCTACGGCGTTTGCAGGTTGGAACGAGATTGGATTTAGATCTGCAACGATCTCGTCTCTGATCAACGCGTGTGGGCTGGCATGATTCGAGACATCAATGAAGCCGGCTAATCCCCCCGTGGAGCCAGGAGCGCAAAAGTAAGTAAGTTAGTAATTACAATACTAGGTCATGAGAACGAACTTGATATTAACAGATATAGGATAAAAGTTTTTCATTTTGTTGATTTGAGTTGGTTGTTACTACATTTCATCAAATCAGTCAATGAATTTGCGCTTGAAATTGCATGCTGGATTGGTAACAACAATGTTCTAACAATTAATCTTTACATAAACAAAACATAAACTTGGAAGCTTTGAAATCGTGACCTACGTGCATTCCAATGACAAAAAACCAGAATTCATTATTTCACCATGGGCATCCATCAGACACCATCGACGTCACACGGATTTTTAAGCGAAAAATTAGTGTTTATTTTCAGGCGCCTGGTAACCAGATTCTTACTATCAAACTCTTAGTCTGCGATAATAAAATGTTGTTATTCATTACATAATTTGATATGAACTCCGCGCTTAAAAGCGTTCATGTTTCTCTATAAATTCAATTACCGGAATAACAGTAATGAGGCACAATTTGCGATACATCTATTCTATGCAGCCATTATTGCACTAAATGTAGTTTCATTAGTGTTGATCAATAACCAAATACGCGCTGCCGTCCAGTTCAATAATCGCTTTTGTTTTCTCATCTACTCCTAGGTTGCGGAAATGCATTTCAGCCCACGTCCGGCATCAGTTAGTACGACAATGTCAACAAAAGCTATCCATCCGTTGCAGAAATGTGTGCCGAATTTATTAGCTCAATTGGAAAACCCTATTAATTGGAACCCATAACTGAATCACACCAATAAAATTTTCGTGCTTTCAATGGAGACTTGCAAACCATAGTTGGCGTCAAAGTAAGCTGTAATTTGGTTGAAAAGATTGAAGGGTGATAAAATTATTTCAAAACGTTAACTTGACTCAGTTGCTGAATATTTCAAAAACTAATGAAAAATATTTTATATCAAGCGCAATGTTGTATTTTGGATCACCTCATTTTTGCATTTTATCCTGGATGAATTTGCTTAAAATAAAACGAATAAAGCTGATGAAATGTTCATTCATTTATGCATTTTCATCTCGTCAATTATGTCTCGACATGTGTCTTTCAATAGCTGAGAAAGTCTGTGCAAACACAGAATAAAAATGATCGGCGTCACAATACTATGCAGAGTTCCGAGAAAAACACATACAATGTGTAAAGGGCTGGATACGGAATAACCCTGATTTAGCAGAACCCCGATAACCCACGCCAAAATCCCCGGCAAATTGCAGATGTAATACGCAACCCAAACGACAAACACGCTCAGCGTCACGCGGGTATTCGCCGCCTGAACTTTGGCACTCTGATGCAGCAACGGCACGGCGGGTTGTTTTCGCTGATGAATGAAAATCGTTATGAAACATATCGTTGTAAACGTGACCGGCAGAAGGAATAGCACGGCAAATATCACTATTGGATAAGCACTTGCGATTGAATGGTAGTTTGGATTGCCGGATGTGCAACTACCTTGCTCGTTTATGTACATCAACAGCCCAGCTGGAATGGCAAAAATTGCACTAAAACCACCGATCAACACGTACCCAATGGTCAGACGCCAGAAAATATGCTTGCTGTAAGTGGACGGCCATAGTGTGAGCCAAAGTCTGTCGATACACAATGAGAGTAAATTGAATAGGGACATGAATTGTGGAATAACATATAACAGATTGCCCACCCATATCACGCAATTTAACACAGACACGGTTTCTTGCGTTGGGGCCAGGGTGTGTGCGAAATGCACGTAGAATGCAGCACTGATACACACGGTGAAACTCAGAATCGATTGCGAACCAGCGAGTACTCGAAAAGTTGTCGAACCACCTTGGAGTTTGAGCACCAAAACGATGAAAAACACGTTGAAGATGGCTCCAATGTAACACATTGTTGCACGAAAAATGCCGAAGGCATACTCCCATGTTTGCACTGGTCTGAAGAAATACATGATTGCGAATATCTACGGGAACATGGCTTTAACCATGTTTCAAATATGATTAGAATGCAAAATGAATTCCGTTCATTGGTTGATTCCAATGGCCTTGAAATTGAACGTAACTCGTTGGATGGATGCATTACAATGTGTCTTCCTCCTTATTTCACAGAAGATATAGTTGTATGTTTGGTTTCTCTGTCTCCACATAAAAAGCTCAGGATTAGAGCATGCGAATTTGTTTCAATTTCTGGCAGAAGGATATGAACCAATATTTGATTCTCATTCTATCTAAATGGATAACGTCTTCGAGTAAACGTTTCACATCTATTGCAAAGTAAAAAATTTCAGTTATTGTTTAAGCATTAATTCGACCAATCAAATTTCATCTCTATCGAAAGAGAAGTCATGCGTGTTTTGATCCAAACGTCTCACAGCAACGAGAAAATCATCACTCACTTGTTATTCTGATCTTCAAATAACTACTCGGTTGATTAAATGACTACCATATTATGACAATGAGCTGTCCTGTTGCAGATGTTGTTGCAGCCGTGTGGCGGAGCATAATGCCAGTCGGAGAAAAAATACGTTTCGATAAACCAGAAATGTGGCGAAGCTCATTGGGCTAGTCTGTTTAAATTTCACGTCAAGTGATCTCCAGCCTTGTTTTATGCGCGAAAATGAGCCAACTCAGCTGTTCAGGGAAACCCAATTTACCTTGATCTGGAAAATTATCACGTCTCGTAACTTGCGCCGTTGCTGCAATAAGTCAAAATCCTTATTATTAAGTTTATTAAAAATCATTTGCGCTTGCTAATGAGAATTTAAGGAACGGAATTTTACTTTCATTTAGTGAGGTGATGTAAGCACCATAAAACATTGGATAATTTTTAGTTATTCTATTTTCTGTCAAGCCGTCGGGTTCGATAAAACATCTGATTATAACCTGTTTTTCCTATCACTGAACTGTATATGTTTGATGATTTCATAAACAGGCTTACTATAATTCAATTTCTCGTCTAATTTCGGTACCTGTTTTACATTTGTGTATGACGGAAAAATAGAGTGAGCACATTTTCCCATAACGCGCAACCTCGGTGGGATATGTCCCCATGCGTGCTGATCACAAAGTGCATTTCTTAACCGCTTTATGGTTCAATACTGAGACAATTCATAAAATCTCATCATTAAAGGTTAAAGTTTTTAAACGTGCAGAAAATAGTTCATAAGTATGATATGATGTATCTACTACCACTTTCTATTTCATTAGATGAAATCACTACCCGGTCTAAAGATCGATGCTTGTTTTTAAATCTCGAAAACGTGTAAAACTCGTGTTAACTAATCTACGTGGAGATAAGCATGACGCTTTGTGTCGCAATCTTCAGCGATCTATTATTAAATCTTCATACCTCAGTAGAAAGAAACTTGTTGGGTATCTAATAGTCACCATTTTTGACAACATAACCTTGATTCCTCATCTTAATTCATTACTTAATAAAGTACGCACGCTCTCATTTTACACGTTTTTCCTTCGCTCTTTTGGCGTTAGGCCTTACCTGATCTCTCACTTCAACCATACATGTATGCTATTTCATTTTTTATACTGATTCCTGTAATTTTTCCTGCATTCCATTCAAAAGACGTTGTGCTAATAAGATGTCGTATAAAAAAATTTCTCGCGCCAGTTCATTTTCGCTAATAATTCCCACCCAATCCACCGTACAACCTAAATCTCAATTTTCTTCTACAACACAATCAAAATATATTATATTTCTATCTCGAACATCACTAACTGAGCGTACTTTCATCATCTTCGCTTCGAAATAACTCTGTCAAAAGAGGTAGTCATCGAACAATTGAGAATTGATTTATCTCGTTGATATTTTGTAATTGTGTAACGTGTGTATTTTGCTGAAATTTGGAATATATTTTAATAAAGCGTTTGACTCCTGCTTCGAATTTCGGTGAATTGTTCTTGTGGATCCGATCACACCTCCTTGTGGGTACAGCTATAGACTTCGATCTGCTTCGGAAAACGGACATCTACACCAACACCGATGTACCAGTTACAGCGGTATTTTAATTCAATTAAATTAAATTAAAATTGAATTAAAATACAGGTACAGCGGTATTTTGTATGCAGTTTTACATTCTATCAAAAATATCATGTTTCCATAGCTTACTTCCAGGTCAAAAATCTCGACACTGTTGATCGCTTTCGAGATATCGAGGGCGCCTTCATTGATAGAACGAACGGGATCAATACCGCTAACCAATCATTCAACTAATCAATCATTCACTAATGTAACCAAACATATGCGATGTCCGAGAAATCGGAGCTGGTGATGCCAAAAAGAGCACGTTTGTTATTAAGTATTTGATCATCTGTGCAATTAAGATTCAAGATTCAAGATTCAAGATTTATGGTTGAAAAAGCAATTAACTTTACAATAACCACAGGGTGGAAATATAGGTACAAATGTATATATATATATATATATAAGTATAAATAAAATCAAAATCAATGGGACAATGATAGCTTATTAATAGTTTGGGGAAAATTCGGATTAGCTCTCATATAATCGTCAAGTTTTGATTTGAATATAGATAAGCTGTTTGAGCTTACCAAATTGGAAGGTAGGGAATTCCAAGCAAAGCACACACGTACGGAATAAAAATACCTGCGGCAGTTCCGTTTGGAATGTGGTATTTCTAACTTGCAACCATGGCCACGGCTGTTGCTGGAAGTTCGAAGGTGGAATAATATATCCAGGGGGTGGGAAACAGTAGTTAGTTTTTGTTT
>JACCGJ010001805.1:16842-32262 GCA_013407085.1 Atriophallophorus winterbourni | reverse complement strand
TTGATTTTGTCAGCGTCAAAATCCTGTAATACTTCAATGGTCTACTTAAAGGATTCGGTGAAACCGGATGCTGAAAATACGTTAGTTTTACCGGTAGAACATGTTTGACGAGTCAGTACAAAATTCGTGAGCGCAGCTCAAACTGCACAGGCAAATGAAAATAATGTCAATTAGTTTGTGCTTTATCTGGTGACAGCCCACCGAATTGTGATCACTCAGCAACAGTATTTGCAGCCTTGTGAATCTCAAAAGCACAGGCTCTCGGTTTCGTAAATGGTACTCGACGATGCAGCAGACAAACTTCACATTAAGCTATAGGTCTGCTTGAGATTTTATTTTTATTTTTTTCCAAATACGATTTTGATTCAGCGTGAATTGAACCTGACTCGCGATTTCACGTGGATACGTGCTGTGCTGGTCTAATCGGCAAACTAAATTTGGCTTGACCTATATTAATTGGCCACACTATTTTATACCGTGGCTGTTCTGTTGTAAGATCAAATAAACGTATTGGAGGAAGTGCCGTGTTATGCAAATCGAATACAGTCAAATCTGGTTACTATACCACCTCGGAACTATGCCACTTTCGGTATTATACCACTTTGCTCGGTCCCGGCAGGTGGCATAGTAGCAAGATTTGACTGTTAAGCCGTTTTAACGAACCCTCGTTATTACGCCACTACTATGCCACTTGCTGGAACCAAGCAAAAGTGGCATAAAACCGAGATTGGCATAGAAGGGAGGTTGCATAGTAACGAAGATTTCCCTGTAAATAATCCTGATCTTGCGTACTTGATTTGACGGGTCTCAGACTCACCATCAACTGATTGATGCAAACCACCGGCGGTGGGTGGAAGGCTGCTTAGTCGTCACTTGACTAGAATACTCCTTCGTCATCAAGATATTGTAAAATGTTATGTTCTTTGATAAAGAAAGACTCTCAACCAAGTCGATCCCAAAATATTTTCGGTCCACCCTGTCAAAAAGCTAATTTATCCTAAAATAACTATTTATTTACACCTTAATCGCGGAGATCAATCACACTACAGTGAGCATTACTTTTACAACACATAAAATTGGCGTTTCTAAAATATCGGTCGATAATTTGTCGATAATTACTGTAAACATTCACCGAAGTACAAACCGATCGGTGAGTTGGTATGCTTTCACTGATCAATAGTAGTGTCCAATTTCCGGCCATTCAGATATTCTTGCTGTTTTATTCGTTAGGAACAGTGCCTCATAACATGTTTGACCTTGAACTAGAAATCATATTTATTCATAGGAAGTTCGTGATGGATGGTTAGAGCAGATTTTGGTATAATTTCGTTTTTAAAACAGAATCTTCGTCAGATCAAATGTGTCAATTGGTACTTCAATCGACTCAGCATGAAGTCATTCCATATAAGGTTTTACCACTCGCCCTAGAAGAAGAAGAAGAGAATGACTTTATTCATGTACATAAATTTTTAGCAATAATATTAATTTAACCACACGAAAATACTTTTAGTAAACGTTACGTAAAAATGTGAGGGTGCGGATTCAATGTCGAAATTCATACTGTCAGTCGCTTCCAGAGGTCAAGAAAAACTTTTGATCAAACAAATTGCGGGCATATTAACGGACGACAGAATTTCTGAATGTTTCAGTTCTCGGATAAATGATTATATATTTGCTTCGCGTAGATGAGAATGATTTGCAAGCCGTGATGACCTCATGCAGTGGGTGTACATTATAAGAAGAAATGACGCTGAACAATCTGTCATATACACGCAAGCGTCGTTGGACGATCTCGAATTAGCTCGGAAGAGGCATAGCTCGGTTGTGCAATAACCTTAATGCCTCTCTTGTTCATCAGGAAATCCTTTTCAGTTACACTTTGAAAAATTATAGGGGATGTATAAAGGAAGTGGGGAACAATGCAGTAAAACCCAAAAAGTCGAACAACATCAGGTGGAACGAATAGAGACCTCGTGCATAGCGCATAGAAAGATAGTCTTCGAGCTTTCAAGAACTGTGCAGTCAAATGATCAGCTCAGTTGAAGATTTGTGATAACGTAACGCCAAGATACTTGAAACAAGTGCTTCTGTTTAACCAAGAGCCAATGAAGGAAACCGAAAGAATATCTTGAAGCATGGTTTGACTCCGGTGACCAACCAAGTTGAAGAAGACTAAACTTTTCATATTTTTGAGGATACAACAGTAGGCCGAGTGAGTATGACTACTGGCCAATGGTATCGATCATAGATTCTGATGTAGAACGGTCAGCAACTCTTAGATGGTAAAAAAACAACGGCAACGTCGTCAGTTTATTATAGAGTAAGGGTGAAATATAACGCGGAAGATCATAAATTTAAACAGAGAATAAGAAGGAAGAAGGAAGACACTGCGAGAAATCGCACAAATGGCCTTTAAAGTAGGAGGCATCCCATTTTTGAGAGGGACATCGCAGTAAAAACGTGTTCAAGCAAAGAACTCCGCACAACATCGTTTAAAGCGTTGGTGTCATCAAGGCAACAAACTTGCACGGATTTCGATTTCAAATAAAGTGAACTGGATACTGATCCATTATCACATCAAGTGCGCCACCCGCCTAATCGCTGGTGTCAACGAACCTGATGTATATAATTAGTTATTGATGCTGAATAATCCAACTTTTGAAAATGTTAAAAGAATATATGAACATTATGATTATGTTACAAATGAAACCAATCGTAAATTTAATACTGATACTCAATCTGTTTTGTTTAGAACCGCCAAATCTAAACGTCAGTCATGCAACCGACCATGTAACAACATTGATTTACTGTACATAACAATTGACCTTGATAAACACTTCCCGTTTAATCGTGTTCCGTGATTGCTACCCTGTACCTTCACGCACCTTTTGGCTACCGCGATAAACCTTCATTCTCCTGTGCTTTTTCTCCTACATACTTGGAGGACATTATTGTAGTGGTCAGTCTACTACAACCACAGAGGCAAAGTGATTACGAGGTCATACCAGACAGAATGCGCAAACTCCGATTTCGACAATCAGAAGTTTGTAAAATATGCATCTTGTAGCAAGTTACATTCTAGTTTTACTTGTCGATTTCGTAATGCAAAATGTTATAAATGTGGTAAACTTGTGCACATTCAGTTAATTTGTTGACATTTTAAGTCACGTTATGTGCATAATAATGATTCAGAAGTCGTCAAAGTGGAAAATTAAATGACCTCATCAACTGTATCAGTCATATCATACACTGTTTATCATATTCGAAAACGTATATTCAGTTATTATGATTCAAAAGAATTTATACTTGGTACAGGGGTTGTGGAATCATCAATTTCATTGAATGACTCAAAGATTTTCACCCTTGACGCTCAAATTTATCAATCTGAAATTTCGATTTAAGGCGTAACCGGACATTCTGTACCTGTTACCCCAGTTTTATCTTTGCAACTACATTGTTTTACTGTACCTAACAATCGACCTTGATACACACTTCCCGTTTATTTGTGTTCCGTGATTACTCCGCTGTACCTTCGTGCATCACGTCAGGCTCACCCATTTGTAGTAGACTGACCACGACAATAATCTCCCCGTTAATGTAGGAGAAAAAGCACAGGAGAACCAAGGTTTATCGCGGCAGCCAAAACGTGCACGAAGGTACAGCGCAGCAATCACGGAACACGAATCAACGGGAAGAGTGTATCAAGGTCAATTGTTAGGTACGGTAAAACAGTGTTGTTACATCTTTTCCCGTCAGATATGGCACTACAAAACCAGTTGAGTGTTCAATCATTGTAACGAAATCTCGTCCACCTATCTTGGGTTAAACAGCATTTTAATCAATCAATATTGACTTTTCCTTTTTGTTTCCAAGTTCCTTGACATTCATGCAATAAAACATCTAGTTCGTCGGTATTCATCGGTTATAGGTGGTATGAAAATAAATATCTATTCATTTAGAAAAAACTGGTGATCCTATATTTTTAAAACGTCTTCCGGTTGCATATGTTTCAAGTGAACTTGTTCAAACAGTGATTAATTCTTTGTGTGAACGTGGTGCTCTTGTTTCTTGGGAAGCCTAAATCCGGATAAATGCATAATTTCTGTTGAGGAGATTGATTGCATTGGATACCGTGTATATTTTATTGGACTCCGTCAAGACCAGAATCATCTTAAACATCTGGTGAAAATGAAATCACGAAATTCTTTCAGTGAACTTCGATTAGCAATAACAGTGTTACAATAAACCAGGTTATACTTGTATGTCAACTGTTATATAGGGTTCGTGCAACGAACCACGATGTTCAGACACAGAATCACAAGGTGATTCTTGGTCAAGCACTCGAGGCGCTTATGGATGACCAAAGTAATGTGTTACAATAATATTTTTAATTACATCCTACATTTCAAAACTGTTGCTGATTCATTATTCACATTACTAAATGCTACAACGTTCAAGTAAACTGCCGGACATAAAAAGACAATATCGTGAGCTTTTATCCATAATGAAATCGGGTGATGTACTCAATCCATTTACACCAAATTTGCGTTGTGTTCTAATCACATATGCTTCTTTTCATAAAATTCATGCTGCGTCAGAACAAAATGTAGAAAGAAGAAAGAAAGAAGAAAAAATTGACTTTATTCGTACACACGAATTTTCAGCTGTTACAATAATTTCACCACAAATTTAAAAAATGATAAACATGTCCCTACATCGAGTTACAATTTGTCGACTGAATGATTTTTCTTGTCCGTTTTAATTGATTGACATACGATCCAGTTTACTAGCAAAAGTTTTCGGGTCAAACGTTTCACTGCAAGTCGCGGTATCTCGTACTTCGTTCTAAAGTGCACGTCCAAATTTGACCTCAGTTGATCCGAAAATATTTGATGCATTTTACCCTTGGAGAAATTAATTGTATGCACGGCCGATTTGAAGGCCCCGCAAAAAAAAGTAAAGCCGAACAAGGTTATGCTCTGACTCATCGAGAAGAGCTTGCATTTTATTAAGCTGTCATGCGCTTAAACAAATATTAATTTGGTCGTATATCCATATAGTAACCGATCATGGAGCACTGAAATTTATTTCCAATCCGACGTCTTTATTGGAAAATTCTACTACAGCAATGGTTCAGAGATGAAGCATGGCTCTTAGTCTATAAATTTACACCATTAGGCATCGCGGTGCAAAACGAATTCGGTATATAGATTTCTTAACCCGTAATGCTGTGACATACGAGAAGATTGGCAGTACAGACTGCTTGTTAATTCAACCACTTTGTGTCTCTTGTTCAGATTTAAAATTTAAACAAAGAAATATTTTGGACCTTCAATGGCTGCAGTTGAACGAGGTTGGTCAACCACATCTGGAATAAATTTGCAGCTCAATATCAGCATGGTCATGAATTTTGTTTGACACTTGAAGTTCTGTTGTGTATACACGATTGTATAGTTATTCCTCCTTCACTTTGCAAGAAAAAGTTTGATGATTTGTATTTGGGATACTAAGGCAATGAACAAATGAAACCGTTGGTCTGACATTTATGTAGATGGCCTAAAGTCGATACTAATTTCCGTTGAACTGCTTCTTCGTGCAAATCCTGTCAACACAAATGATTCCGTCAGCCATCAAAATAGATTCAGTTTTTTTTTACGAAGCCTGGCAACGTATTCATATTGATAACCGTGAAACGTCCTTAAAGAAATACCACGCCTCTGTAATGATTGATTCGTATTCAAAATGGCCAGAAGTATTCCATACTAATAAACCCAATTCTGATTTCAAAAAGCTTTCGTTACGGAAGGTTTTTAATCGTGAAAATGTACAATTGCTGTTGTAAGTGATATTGGAATCCATTTCCCTGCTTCACGTGTTACCTAGTGGCTACATTAATTTGGTTGCCGACATTTGCTTACTACACCCAGACATCCATAGTCGAATGATTTAACCGAAAACTTTTTAGGTAGACCTTAAATGGTGCTGGAAATTAGATCCACTGAATATCATTCAATCGTGGGAATAATTAATTCAGAGTACTTGTATTGTATCCAACATGATCGAAAAAAACATGGTTGAGATACTGATCTGGAAGCGTAACTATGCACGAGTGGCCTGCAAATCAAGTGCATTTACCATGATCAGTTCAGATGCTTTTGTATACTGGTTTCGTTAGCAATCATAGCACAATACTTCGAGTTTCTTTCGAGAATACTAACTTCGGAGAACGGGTCAGAAGATCGAAATGACTGAGAAAGAAACCTATTCGAGATTGCAAGAATCCGAAGACGATTGTGAACTTCCGTGGATGTAGTGATTATTAAAATAACAATCGATAATACTTCTATTCTTATTCTCATTGTTTAAATTATGTACATTAATATTCTGAATAATTAGAATACTGAGCGTATTTCATTCTCACTTCTACTAGTTGTTTGTTAGTTTCATTTAATTCAATACAATGCAATAACTTACAATATCTCAACTATTTGCCAACTTTCTGGAGCCTGGCTGTCTTCACTCGATGATTTGCCAGTAAACATGAGCGAACAGTATCTCGTTCTTAGATGCGATAGACCTGGCGATAAGAGTGACGGTGTCGTTGCACTCCTCCTATAGTATGGTTGGCGCAATTAGGGCAAAGATATATCTGTATACAGTGCAAACGTCCAGTTGTTACGAGTATCCTGACTGGCTACAGGTCATTCATCGCAATTGCTTCGTTCTACGTGACACCCGGTGCAGCCCGGCAGGAGAATACACAGCTGATTTAGACTCTGGACGCTTTTCTTTACTCAGCTCCCAGCCTACACACCTTAGTGATTTTCGCTTCTTATACATACTGATTCATTCATTATCTGTATGTAATGTCGCTATACCATATATATATATAAGTATATATATATATAATATATTATATATATATTTGTACCTAGATATCCGAAACGTTTCTCAAATGTCTCTATAATCATGCGTTGCACCAGCACGTGAGTGATCATACGAGGTTTCGTCACGGATCTTTTCCATCCACTCCAGACTTAGTATTTTCATCGCAGATATAACCCGTTAGGTATGATATATACCTACCACAGCTAAGCAAAGCGATTGCGTAAAAATATGCTTTGTAGTGGTAATGCGTTTTCACAATCCTATCTCTCGTACCAGATGTAAGTTTAGGCTTGTAGACTGGGGGTTAGTGTTAAAGACATTAGAATCTCCTTATCAGTTATCTAGCAATTCCAATGGAAGTGAAAACTAGTATTGAACTTGTAATCATCTGAAGGGGTTACATGACACGCACCATCTCCTGCAATGCATCAAATGCTGCCCTATGGAATCCTTCAGTTCGTAGATACACTTGTAAACGGGATCGGTTATAGCGACAATATAAGTGATTCCTTAATTCTGCTTCTTGTTCCCGTTACAAAACTGCTCGGAACGCTTGTGTTAAATGACCGTGTTTGCTCAAACTGGATTTCGATTTGTCTTCAGCTCAGGGTGCTCGATTCAATCCGAAAACATTTTATAGCTACGAAACCAAATGCAAAACTAGGGAAAGCACTGAAGATTTGAAAGTGAAGGACAGAAAAGCAGCTGATCCCGACCTGTCTAATGCGAATGCCTTCTCATGGATTTTCAGTAGCGGTCAACGATAATTCTTGAATTGCATTGTTTGGGCAGTTTACCTTACCACCTCGTGCTCCTGCACTAGATGAGTTTTCCTTCATTGAGGTTTAGGTGTATTTGGCACTTAACGATTTTTACGTCAATTAAACTGTGAGGCCAGATGGTATCCACTCAATTATGCTCTCAGTGCTTACCGAACCGTTATGCAATCTCTTTAATTTATAATTGCAACTGAAAGTGTTTACTAATCAGTAGAAATAATCCATAGTAGTACTAGCATCATCTCGAAAGTATTGGAAAAACTATTGCGTGAAAAAATATGTCGGTATCTTTGTAGTTATTCTGAACTGAGTGAAAATCAGCATAAACATTTCGAAAGGGTAGATCCTGACTAACAAACATTCTTATTTTTTCTCAATACTGACACTAAATGGTTGGACGAGGGGGAGCCAATAGAAGCCTTCTACGTAGATTTTAGCAAAACTTTCGACTTCCTGAATCACCGACTCCTAGTGATCAAGGTAGCACCAAAACGCATATGGGGTTATCTAATTGCTTGGATGGAAGCATTCTTTAGAGGACGGTCATTCAGAGTACGGGTAAGGTCCAAGTTGTCTAACAAAATCTACATTATCAATGGGGTACGTCAAGTTTTGGTGCTGAGTTCTCTCAATTCATGACTTGTCTTCTGCCTTCAAGTATCTATGCTTTATTTTCGTGAATGATCTTACATTCATCTGATCAACTGATGAACATAGCTTGATGCACGACATTGTCTTAAAATGGTAATACAAGTGGGACCTCCCACTGAACCTTATTGTATACCCATTCAGCTTCAACTGGATACAGCATTGGACATCACAATCATCTCTGAAGCAATTTAGCGAAAACTTGGCAGCTTACAGATCTATTCAACCTGTCCGCCTGCAACCTGTGCCTGTGGTAAATCTATCAAGTTAATCAGGCAACTAAAGTGTTGTGTGTCATTCCGAGAGAAAACAGCTACATGTGCGTGCTACATCACCAAAGCGAACTTGGATCTCCTGGGACTCGATTGGATCAAAGATCTCCAACTGGCAGATCAGCCAATCAATGCCTCGTGCAACCAAATACAGTGCACCAGTGCATCCTCTGACAGAATCGATCAAATAATCAACTGGTTTTCCAATCTGTTCAAAGACGATCTTGGTAAGTGCAAGCATACTCAAGCCGTTCTTCAACTTCGTCCAGGAGCCAAGCCAGTATTTCCCACTAGAACGACCTGTAGCATATGCCTCACTTTTTCAAGTCTAGATGGAACTACAGCTTCTACATGATCTTGGAATCATCGCTTCAGTAACTTACTCCTCTTGGGAAGCACCCATCGTCGTGCTGAAGAAAACCAATGGCTCGATTCGCCTCTGCGCAGATTTCTCAACTGGTCTCAATGATGCACTTGAGACACACCACTACCCGCTAATGTTACCAGATGATCTCTACACCATACTTAATGGCGGTACATGCTTTGCAAAACTCGAACTGGCAGAAGCATATTTTCAACTGGAAGTCACACCTGAATTCCGTGAGTTGTTGACGATCAATACCCACCGTGAACTATACCAGTTCAACAGACTCCCAGTTGGTGTGAAACCGCTCCGCCGATCTTCCAACAAGCGATCGACACCATCTTGGCAGGTATTCTAGGCGTTGCTGTCTACTTAGACGACATTCAAATCGTTGGGCGAAATCAGGGTGAGTAACAGTCTCGTACGGAAGGTATTCTACAAAGGATACGAGACAGCGATCTCCGGCTTCGTACAGAAAAATGCCAGTTTTACCTGGAATCCATTAAATACCTTCAATTTTATCTTCCATGCTTCTGGTCGTCATCCTGATCCAGTAAATATCCAAGCCATTCAACGAATGCTAGCACCCACAGATGCTTCTACGCTTCGTTCATTTCTTGGACTGGTAAGTTACTATAGCGCTTTCTTGCCGTCACTACACAATGTTCGTGCACCGCTCAACAGCCTTCCCCAGAAAGACGTGGTATGGAACTGGTCACCCGATTGCGAAGATTCTTTCGTCACAGTGAAAACAATTCTGAGTTCCGAGCTGCTGCTGACGCATTACGATCCGGTATTATCAATCGTCGTAGCCGCTGATGCTTCTAACCATGGCGTTGGTGCTGTTATCTCTCACAAGTTTCCTGACGGAACGAAGAAAGCAATCATGCATTCATCACGAACACTGACACCAGCAGAGAAGAAGTACGGCCGAATAGAAAAAGAAGCGTTGGCCCTCGTGTTCGCAGTCAAACGGTTTCACAAGTTGATCTACGGTCCAAGTTTCACCCTTCCGACTGACCACAAGCCGCTCATTTCGGTATTTGGATCAAAAAAAGTATCCCTGTTCTTTCAGCTAATCCTCTCCAAAGTTGGGCCCTGACTATCCTTGGTTACGATTTCCAGATTCAATAACGCAGAACAGAATATTTTGGTCAAGCAGACGCCCTATCCCGTCTACTCTCAAACGAAACAGACAATGACGTGGACGTGGTGATTGCAGCTACATCTACTGAGCAGTATGTACTCGATTAGTTGACCACAGCAGTCCAAAATCTCCCGGTGACAGTCGCAGATATCAAGAGGACACTGAACGACGACAAGGTTCTTCCAGAAGCAATCAGATATGTTCAATCTTGCTGGCCTAGGCTAGCACCAAAATTGACTGGCAATCAACTGTTCCAAAGACGCAAATCCGTATCAATCGTGGATGACTGTCTCATGTTTGGTGCTCGAGTCGTTATTCCCACTGCTTTGCGTCAACGGGTATTACGTCAATTTCATGCTGGACACCCGGGGCTCAATCGGATAAAAGCAATAGCCCGATGTTTTGCCTACTGGCCAGGAATAGACGCTAATATTACCGAGTTTGTCAGGCGCTGTACCATTTGTCAACAAGCGGCAAAACTTCCTGCTCACGCAACACTGATTCCGTGGCCTGGACCTGAGAACCCTCGGTCGCGTATCCATATTGAATTCGCCGGCCCACTCAACGGAACCACATACTTAGTCTTGGTGGACGCTTATTTGAAATGGCCAGAAATCGTCCTACTCTCTTCTGCCACAAGTTCGATCATAATCGGAGCACTCACTTCGTTATTCAGCCCACACGGAGTTCCCGACACCATTGTCTCAGATTATGGATCCCAATTCACATCAGCGTATTTTGCAGAATTCTGTAAGAAGAATGCAATGGAGCATATTCGGACTCCGATCTACCATCCCCAATCGAACGGACAAGCAGAGAGGTTTGTCGACACATTCAAAAGAGCAATGCTCAAGTCTCGATTCGAGGGGACTACTGTCGACAAATTGCGACGATTTCTGTTAGTCTACCGGACGACCCCACTTGAATCCTTAATGAATAGTCAAACGCCAGCAAAGGCACTAATGGGTAGAAAAATTCGGATAGTCATTCACGCAATGATCCCGAAGCCACCACTAACTCATATTCAACAGCATCTCAGTCAGAGGAGCTTCAAAGTGGGATCAAGCGTTTATGCTCGCGAATATTGACAACGAAGAAACCCATGGGTCGAGGGCTAGGTTGTATGTCGGAGAGATAGCTTCATGTTCGACATCCAAGTTGGAAACGACATTTGGATACGCCATCTTAATCAATTGAGACCAAGAGAAGGACGGTCGGAGTTAGAACCTGCGGAACCAGTGAATCTTCCATTGGATCTTCTATTCGATACCTTCCAGCTCCCACCTCCTTCGGCTGAAATACCACCTGACAATAACGCTCCCGATCACGCACTTGAACCCCGACGATGGACTAACCGAAGACGCAAGACGGTCGTACCACTTCAGGTGAACTCCAAGCTCTGTCGGTACTAAGTCACTTTTAAAAAGGGAGGTCATGGGAAAAGACGTTTATTTTCCTAAAAACTCAATATCTTTAAAGATATTACGACTCTATTATGACACTATGTACACATATATTTGAATTATTTGGCGCGAAAACCATTTTTATACTTTTGTATTTTCCGCATTTGTTCATCGCATTTCGCCCTTCATTCTCATTGGTCCATCGAGTTCTCGACGCGCTTTTAATGTGCTATTTTCCAAGGTTATTCCCTTTTACATTCCATGCCTAAATATATGGACGACTAACCTATGTTGGTCTTTATTGGAAGTGAGCTGCCATACGAACTTCTGTGAAGCCTTCGTCTTCTCTCTCAATATGATCATGCATGGCATGACTTGGTTTATCCAAGAATATACATCATTATTATTATTATTATTATTATTATTATATTATATTATCATTATTATTATCATTATTATATTCGGTTGGCCAATATCGTGGGAAACATATCCGGATGCAATATTAGCTAAATATCAAAAACGTAACAATCTTTGTAGTTATTCTGAACTGAGTGTAAATCAGCATAAAACTTTCGAAAGGGTAGATCATGACAAACAAAAATTCTCAATACTGACACTAAATGGTTGGACGAGGGGGAGCCAGTAGAAGCCTTCTACCTAGATATTAGCAAGGCCTTCGACCAACTCCTAGTGATCAAGCTTGCACCAAAACGCATATAGGGTAGTCTAATTGCTTGGATGAAAGCATTCTTTAGAGGACGGTCATTCAGAGTTTGGGTAAGGTCCAAGTTGTCTAACAAAATCTACATTATCAATGGGGTACGTCAAGTTTTTGTGCTCAGTTCTCTTAATTCATGACTTGTCTTCTGCCTTCAAGTATCTATGCTTTATTTTCGTGAATGATTCTACATTCATCTGATCAACTAAGGAACATACCTTGATCTACGACATTGTCTGAAACTGGAAATACTATTGGGAACTCCCACTGAACTTTAATAAGAGCAAACTCTTGTCAGCACTGTTTCATAAAATTTTAGTCTAGGTGTCGGGAAATTGTCTCACTATGAACGCCGCACAAAGTCTCGAGAATTTGGGAGTACTGGTTAGGTCTGACAAATGTGCTGCTACAGCCCCGCCTACGAGCAATGAAATTTATTGGCTGAAGTCTGTGCTATCGACCAATAACCTCATGTATTCCTGCCCATTTAGAAGGCATTAGTTCAGCCTCATCTAAAATATCGTATCCGGGCTTGGGGCCCTCACTACAAAAAGGACACCGTTCGACAAAAAGCGTACAGCGTCTCACAACTCGAATTATTGATGGTCAGATAGGGAAACATAACGTTGCTCACCTGAAGTCTCTGGATCTTTTCTCCCTTAAGCACCGTCTTTAAGAGATGATTCAATGGAAAGTTTTTGTGATCTTGAATGGGTTAAGTGGCGTTCTAATGAGCCACTTCTTTACCTTAGGCCCAGAGTTGGGCATCCGCGGTCATTCACTTAAACGTGTTGAAAATAGATGTCGGCTAGACACTTTTACAGCATTAAACTGGTTAATTTCTGGAACAGTCCTGAGTTTCAAGCAGGGATTGGACCGCAACCTTGGTAAGTTATTTCTTGAATGCTCTCCCGAATTGCTATGCAAGCTTAGATAGGTCAACTTTCTAAGCGTTATCGCATAAAGAAATTAAATGCTAGAGATTTCTGTTTTTACAACCGATTCTTCAGCTGACCACTCACCATTCCGAAGAAAAACTTGTTGTCCTTTTCCAGCATCGGTTACAATGCTGTGCTTCTTAACAATAATCCGGATGATCTCTTGTCGTTGTTATCGTCGAGGATTTTAAACGGACAAAAAAACGTGCGACAGTGGTGGGTGCTTTTCTGCAACTTTGCAGTGACAGTAATTCTTGACGCTAGATTAGCTCGTTTGCCACATACTGTGTTGTGCAAACTGAAATGATGTACACAAGAGCTGCGTTCTGACGACTGGTTTAGCGACAACTCCACTAAAAGTCGGCAAAGAAACTATCAGAATAGCTGCTGCTCAGAAAGTGGAGGATCTCGGTATTAATATAACAGGAGAATTTAAAGTGGGCTACTCAATGTGCCGAAGCTGCAAACAAGGCTCGCAGATAATGGTTCAGACTGCGCTTAACGTTGTCATGCCGAAAACCTTCAACCTTCATTTCCTTATACAAAGTAGTCGTGCAGTCTCACTTGGAATACTGAATTCAATCCTTGTCACCGTACACAAAAAAAGATTTTGCATGTCTTGAAAGGATCCAGCGCCTCGCGACTAAGATAGTTGAGGGTCAGACAAGTAAAACCTATGAGGCAAGACTCAAGGACCCCGATCTGTTCTCACTAAAGAGACGGCGGCTGTGAGGTGACCTAATAGAAGCCTTCAAGATTCTGAAGCGTCTTACGGGTGATAATCTCACTGAATTTCTTAAACTTTCCCCTAAAGCAGCTACAGGAGGTAATTCTATGAAACTTTAGAGTAGGCCCAGGTTGCTGGCACATGAGCACTTTTTCAGCAACTGTGTGGTCAACTTCTGAAACCAGCTACAGATTTTATAGTAAACCTCCCAAATGTGTTGAATTAGACACTAAATGGCCTACTATATTCCCGCACATTGTCTAATAAAATAAATAAAAATAAAAAAAACGTATTGTTACATTTTTATCTCATATCTGTCTAGGCCTGGGCAACCTGACAGCATATTAGTCCACATGCAATCTATGTCTGTGCTTCACTTTGATCCGATTATGGTAGTGATTTTATAAATCATACATTGTTCACGCATATTATTACATTGTTTCTTGAATAGATGACCTTTCAACATGATGGTGAAGAGAACCCCTGCCTTACTTTCCAGATATCCGGAAACAAGAACGTGTGAAACGTACGAACTGTATACTCCTTATTAAAGTGCCGGGTGCTCAATCACATACCGTCGAAGGAAATATTGGCGCGTGATTGGCTATTAGCAACCTTCAGCCATGTGCAACTTGAACTTGAACTTGAACTTGAAGTGAAAGTGCGCGCTTTGTGAAATTTAACATGGTTTTCGGGTGGTTTGTTAGTGCTTACATTTTTCTGTGTTGTTTGCTGAAAATTTGATTCAGTGTTGACTACCAAATCATAAACTGTCTTATTTTTTTTGAAAGAAATTGGTTATCAATTTTACCAGATGTTAAGACAGTGGTTCTCTTTGCACAGTACTGTATCTGGTTTATAGTAAATCGAGTTTTGCTTCTCCCTCTCATACAAAAAATATGCTCCGGGGATATGAAATACTAACTCTGTCAGAAATATGTAGAAATCGGTGGTATTCCGCCGAATAAGGGATATATGCGTATTTATCATATTGCTTTCGTAAGTATACCACTTATTTCCATCTCTTCTTCTGAATCGAAAGCAGATGGGATAAAATCGCGTTTAAGCTTCATCACAGTAATAGACATGGGTGACTTCTGCTGACAAGGCAAACCCTGAGAGTAGAGGAACACCACTATATCACTCCGGAGATCAAGTCCATCCGTCTCAACAAATGCTGATCCAACGCGCTTTTGAATAGCTGTTCAGATGGTAGAGAAAGGAGCCCTTTCGATAGAGAGTTCCAAGTGTTCACCACCCGCGTGGATAGCGTGCTCGCATTATTCAGCTTCAGCCTTTTAGGCTTCTGCATCTTAAAGTCATGTCCCCGAGTCCTCGACTTACCTACTAATCGGAAGTACTGGAGGAACTCGTCTCCATATTGACCGAGAAGAATACGGCGTGTCAGGAGCAGGTCATATCTCTCTTCGAAGTTCTAGGGAATAGAGTTTCAGCAAGCTCCTCTTATCCTCGTACGCGAGTCGGCGCATTTTAAAAACCAGCTTAGTACCCCTCTGTACCCTCTCCAAGGGTCGC
>JACCGJ010001805.1:0-15842 GCA_013407085.1 Atriophallophorus winterbourni | reverse complement strand
AGACCTTCTTTAAAGCCGACTCACCCTCCAGGAGGAGATAGTCGCACAAAAGTAAAAGTAAAGTCATACACTAGCAATAGACACTAACACTTCATCTCTGCCTGTAATAAGTGCACGATTTCTGGAATCGTCATCGCTCAGCCTTTCCAAAGATCTTGAAAAAGCTGGTGATCAGTAATTAAAGTTGAAGCGTGGGTTGAAAATGCTTGTTCTTGATCTAGCTAAGATTGGATGGGTATGCGTGTCTGGATATTTTAAGAGAGTAGGGGAGAATGCGTGGCGTGACGCAATGGGTGTGGTGAATTGATTATAGAGAACCCAACAAGTAGAGAGTAAGAAGATCCGAGATTTGGGCTTTAAACAACTTGTTGATACAATATACGGCTGAAAAGGGAGAGGGATGCGTTTATATATGGTCACGAGTTTATAATATAAAAGACAGTACAAGACAAACAGACAGCGATATACGACATTCTCCCCGCCTCGAAAAAATGATAACTGTCAGTAGTTTTGACTTGTTAAATTGCACCGCTCCTCAGCTCATACGGTCGGACGCGTTGTTGTTGACGAATAAGTTCAGTGAGACTCTCGTTAGGTTCTTGATTGCAAGGAGTTTCAGAAGGCTCGTCGTTTGGCGGTTCTAACAGAATATCGACATCGGGAACAATTGCATTATGTTGCTCTCCAATGGGCGCGAGTTGACGCAGCGACACCGACTGTTCTTGACCATTAAGTAGTCGTACCCTGGCGTAAGTTGGATTGCATTCAATCAGTTCCACCTCTTCTGCTAATGGCTCGTATTTATTACGTCGTAGATTATTGCGCATCAGCACTCGGTTTGTTTGTAATAGCCAGCTGGGAAGGGATGTGCCAGTTGCCGCTCTTCGGTTGTGTTGAAACATCCTTTCATGTGGCGTAACATTCGTACTGGTACATAACAAAGATCTGATTGAATGAAGGGCGTTTGGTAGTACGGCTTCCCAATGTTTCACTTCAAGATCGTTAGACTTAAGTGATAAAAGTATACTTTTCCACAAAGTAGCATTTAAGCGTTCAACTTGGCCATTCGACTGTGGATTGTACGAGGTAGAATGGCTGGTCGCTACACCTTTAGAGTGAAGAAAATCACAAAGTTCGTTCGACATGAATGAAGATCCTCGGTCAGAATGAACATAGCATGGCGTCCCGAACATGGAGAACAAATCAGTGAGACATTGAATAACGGTTGTTGATGTTGTATCCGAGCACGCGTATGCAAAGGGAAACCGTGAAAATTCATCGACGATCGTAAGTAAAAACCGATTACGATTAGCAGACGGCAGAGGTCCCTTGAAATCGATACTCAGGCGCTCGAACGGCTGTGTAGCTTTTATCAGGGGAACGTGTGAAGGCTTGAAAAATTTAACTTTGACTTCAGCACAAACACGACATGAGCTGGTCATTCGTTTTATATCGTCAACGGAATAAGGTAAATTGCGTGAACGGGCGAAGTGAATCATACGTGTGACACCGGGATGGCAGAGGGAGTCATGAAGTTTCTTCAGATTTTCGAACAAAGCTGGTGGCACTACATTTGCAGCACTGAGAGAGCATAGCGAAAAGGTCGACTTTTGACCTGAGAATGGGATCACAACTCCTTCATGGAGAGCTAGAAAGTCGTGTCCAAGTAACACGTCTGAACATAGATCGGGTAATATCGAAAGCTTGACGTTAGGGTAACGATTACCTTTATGAATTATCGAAACAAAGCAGTGTCCATCGGTAGTGCTGGTTAGGCAGGTAGAAGCCATCGTGATTTGAGTACGAGACATCGTAATGGGCCACTTATGCTTTTGAACAATGACTTTGGATACATAACTTTCAGAGCTCCCGGTATCGACAAGTGCGTGCAGTGTAACTCCATTAACAGAAAGTGGTGTGACTGCTTTAGATAATGACTGTGGCGCTGCAGCAATCGTAACAGCTGAGAGAGTACTATCGACCACAGCCGTAGCCGGTTTCTGTCGGGAAGATCGACACACACGCTGGAAGTGACCTTTCTTCCCACATAATTTGCATAGAGCATCTTTTGCTGGACATTTAGTGCGTGGATGTCGTGTATAACCGCAGAAAAAGCAACTCTGACTACTTACAGCAAATGCGGTCTCATGAGACGTGCTGGGTTTCTCCACATGATCAGGTACTGGTTGCGTTGAGGCATGACAAATTGATGAAGGTGCATTATCATAGACCACTGACTGTTGATGGGCCATCTCCAACTGCCGAGAAAGCTGAAATGCCGTTTTCAGATCTAGTGATTTTTGCTCAAGCAAGCGTTGCCGAATATGGTTGGATTGCAAGCCGCCGATAAAAGCATCTCGAATTAGTTCGTCTCGGTATTGCTCAGCACTCACTGATTTCAGATTACAGTCTTTAGATAGGGACTTCAGAGTTTGCAGAAAATGCTCTAAACTTTGACCGCTTTCTTGTCTGGATGTTGATAATACATGGCGAGCAAAGATTTCATTTTTCTGTTGAACGTATAGATTTTCCAGTATGCTCAACGCCTCATCGAACGTTCGGCATTCATTGATGTGTTTGAAAACAGATGGAGAGACGTAATTTACTAGAGTATCGAGCTTGTTCGGATTCAGGGAATCGATTGATGAGAGAAAGTTCGTAAATGTTTTATACCAGTGTTGCCAGTGGTCTCCAGCATCCGGTGAATGAGGATCAATGTCGAATCGGTCTGGTTTGAGAAAGCGATCCATTGATAACAAGTTGTTTAAATTGTGGTGAATTGATTATAGAGAACCCAACAAGTAGAGAGTAAGAAGATCCGAGATTTGGGCTTTAAACAACTTGTTGATACAATATACGGCTGAAAAGGGAGAGGGATGCGTTTATATATGGTCACGAGTTTATAATATAAAAGACAGTACAAGACAAACAGACAGCGATATACGACAATGGGGACGATAATAATGAACTAGCATCAAGAGAATTTTGTTTTGAAAAAAGAATGACATATACAAATAAAACAAAAAATCTGTTTTGTCTGCCTCCGGTTTCGTTACATGTTATTGTTTTGTTAATCGCGGCATTATACTATATATATATAATATCTATATATATATATATATATATATATATATATATATATATATATATAGCACGTCCACTTAGATGAAGCTAAAATCCCTTGGTTGTAAACTCCCTTAAACGCCTCATCGTTAGCGGAACGGGGAAATCGAACTGCCTTGTCTCACGTCGCTAGTTGTGTTACTTGAGGTTGCATTGTCTAAAATTATGTTATACTTTTCTTATTTGATTATATTTATGTGTTAATTTCTGATGCTTTCGTGATTCTCTCTCACACAAGCGTTAAGTCTTCAACAAACTTCGGCAAACAAATGTATTATCTCTTGACGGAACTTAAACCGGTGCTATCATGAATTACCTTGATTGGTGTTTACCCTCGCTAACTCCAAAAGGTACCCCTCAATCCAGTCGTCTCTCAAATAAATGCAAGTTCTCTAGGTATTCGATTCTTTAAGTCATAGCGGCCTTTTGTTGTATAAAAACTCGACTCCGTTAGCAAAATATCTTATTTCTTAGTGAGATTAATCTGTATATTTTCGTTTTAGCATGCCTGTTGGTACTAAACGCTCAATTCGTTCTTCGAATTACATTGAACAACTATGCGTCCAACAAGCTGTTTCTTTTAATGATTCTACGGAAAATGATCCGTGGACTGAACGATATGCCCCAAACTCTGAAGTATGTTACTGCTTAATGCTTTTCTCTAGCAAAAGTCTGACCTGGTGATACATCGTGATAAACTGTGTGAGATAGACAACGCATTAGAAACTATATTCTCAAACACTTCTTCTAAATTTGGACCGATTCTGGTGCTTTCAGGTCCATCTGGATCGGGAAAATCCACTTCAATTCGAATACTCTCTCAATTTCGCCTTTCTAAAAAACTGTCAACTCACGTAAATTTCACGGAGTTTAATGACGTGTCGTTGGATCGCGATGATCTTTGTCAACTTGAGGAATTTGTCTCATTAACAGGTCGATATGGATTTGAATTATTTGACTCTGAATTCTCTTCCCAAAAGAGCTACACCATCGCTCTGATCAAAGTGGGTCATCTTTCGTGGTTTCCATTCCAAATCCGGTCTTTTCTTTCTTATTGATACTCGGTTATGTTTTAATTCATCTCATGTTCGGCGGTTAGTTACGAAGTTGTATTCAGTGTTCGAGCAAACAGATTTGTTTAAAAATGTGTTGATTAGTAAAATAACATTGTCTCCCAAATAATCTTTGCTCGTATCTTCTCCCCACGTTCTTTTCGCATGTTTCTACTGTAATTCAGCTCAAGAACTATTTTTCCGGTGTCCAGCCGAAAACATTTACTTTCGCAAACTTACTCATATTCGAGATTCCACTTGAGCTTATTCTGGCCATTCAAAGTATGATAAAAATAATCACTTTCTATACTGTTCGTGCTGTAATATTTATAAAGCTTCATAACGAACGAAGCAAATTTGATCGGGGCATGCGGTCGGATGAGAGCATTGATACTCGACATCTTTCTGTGAGCACGGAATGTATCCAACGTAGATGATAAGTGGTGTATATGGGGCAGAGGGTGAAACGCTTACGTGCGTGAAAAGCGTATAGAGAAGCCTTGGAATTAATGACAATACTGATAAGAGCTATGTTGGTTGAACGTAAGTGTGATACCATCCGAGATACTTAGGAGTCTCTTGAGAGTTGAGCGTATCGGCTTTACCCAGAATGCAGTGGTATCTTTTCTCATGTTTTTTTCGGAAGCGTCCGGATTGGGGTCTATAACCCAGTTATTTCACCGGTCGCTGCAGTTCCGCTTTTTCACTGTACAATATTTTTGAGTAGAGCAGAGGGCAGTGACCTTTGGTTCAGTGGATTACATCCGCCGCGGTGGTCATCGTTGGACTTTCGTAACTTTTAATAGAGAGAAAGCTTATGCAAAAGCAAACCACCTCATCAAATACTACCGCCGAACCTTTCCTTTAGCCAGAAAGCCAAACCCACTCAGCTGATTCTATAAGGACGTATTTCGCCAGGTCAGTTTATTATTATTCTTATTTTATTCAAACCAACAAACGTGTGTTAAATTTTATGTGGCACTGATCCTCAAACCGTCATATACATATAAACGAGTGGTGGTCACTACGCCATCTACTGCACATATTAGGAGGTGGTAGACTTGATTGCCCATAAATCGTTAGCTGATACAGGGTAACGATTTCGTACCTTCCAACCACATTTTATTTCTAATTAGAACTCCCTCCTCTACCGATGTGTTATGCTCATCACATATTACATTCGCCATTCATCATGTAGCATCGTTTCCGTATCCCCCTCTTCAGCACTTTCCAACGTCCGCCATCGAAAATCCTTCAAGGATTCACCAGCTCCTACGACTACATCACCAACGCGCTCAACCGACGTGTCTCCTTGTTCTCCAGTTCACGACTAACAGTTCCTCGAACGACGGGCCTCTGTCTGAACGTATCCTGTGTCCAGCATGGTTAAGAAAAGAGTTGAATATAAACCGTATCGAATTCAATCCTGTCGCCCCTAGTATGGTGTTAAAAGCACTTGGTCGTATCATCACCGCTCGCATTTCGTCTGAGGTACACTTGATTCCTTTAAATGGACTTAAACCTATACCCGGCAAACACTGTTCTTTTTTATACTGCATTCAAAAAAACCAGGGACTTCGGGCCGACGAACAACATGAACAAGACCAAAGTTTGTAGTCAAGGGACTGTACCACCTCTCATCATTACTCTTAAAATCCGTTAACTTCGACTAGTCCATTTGTTTCGCATATGTCACTTCAAATGTTCCATCAAGGTTGTAGTAATGTTCCAGATAATCTCTCGTTAGAAATCATCATCATGAAGCACAAGTCTAGAGCCAGACAAAGTGTCAAGCAATATGGAGCAGGAAAGACAGATAAGCATATGCGAAAAAAGCTGATTTTTGTAGTTTCACTGAATGTGGTTTTGTGATTGTTTTGTTTTTATTTTTCATCATATAATACCGGATTAAAAAATTATGGCACAATAAAATACACTGCCGCCAATGTATTCGGTTTGCAGCCATATCACGTAAGGTTTCCAGGTGGATCTTTTTGACCCTACCCAGGCAAACGAATACGCCCCACTGAGTCTAGTGCTACAATGAGTTTCTTCATCCCAACGCGCCACGTCGTGGATTGACTACTCAGTCGTTTCTCCCAGCTTCTGCCAGGCTCTTCGAATAAGGCGCAGTAAATGGTGAGAAAGCGTTCTTAAAACATGTCCGAACCATCACAATCGCGCAAGCATCAGCATTTCTCTCAGTCCGTGGCCACCTGCTCCTAACACCCGCTTCCAGATATCTATATTTGTAACGCGATGTTGCCACCGAGTGCGGGCAATCCTACGCAGGAAACGGGTATCCAAAACAGAAAGCCGACGGACATCTTCCGCACGGATAGACCAGGTTTCGCAGCCATAAAGTAGTGTAACACGCACCACTGCGTTATACACCCGGCTTTTAGTATGGAGTGAAACATCGCGTCGACGCCACAGGTGGCGAAGGTTAGCAAACGCTACACCCGTTTTGCGAACACGTGAGATCTTGTTCTCGACACTACCGCCAGCAGAGATACAACTGCCAAGGTAAACAAAACTATCGACCAATTTAAGATTGACATCACACAGATTTGGAAGAGAGTCACTCTACTCCTGGGTAAGTGTTTTACACTTTTTGGCGCAAAGTGCACGGATGTGCAATCGTGGAGCATTTCTGTGCTGTACGGCTAACATCGTGCCAAATTGATTGGCCAACGGTAGTGAGCTGCATGCTGAAACACGCTGCAGTCTCACTATCATTTTTATTTCTATTTCTATTCCCCCCTTCATATCTGTCTAGGCCTGGGCAACCTGACAGTATCTTAGCCCGCGTGCAGTCTCTGACTGTGCGGCACTTTGCCTGGATCAGACTTGTGCTTTCATACCATACCATACCTTGAAGCTTCAAGCGCCAGGCGGTCCATGGCTTGTTGCATTACATGAGGGTTATCTCCCAGAAGTGCGGTGTAATCCGCACTCTCTAGATCGGTAGCTCTAACTCAACAGAATTCAACAACTGCGCCCACCAGACCAGCTAAAGCTTTCCTTAGGACATTATTCGATCGCGAAGTTAAAAAGGAACGGCGAGATAGGGCAGCCCGGCCGCACCCCGCTGGAGATATTGAAAGAGGACGACAATTGTCTGTACGCTCGAGACTTGCACGAGGTTTGACAATATAATTATTTCAAGATTCAAAAATACTTCCTTGGCACTCCATGTCTCAGCAGACAGTTTTCAAAACTTTCGCGATCGATTTAATCTAATGCCGCCCGGATGTCAAGGAACACTACGATAGTTTGCTTACGAAATGCTTGGTGTTGCTCCAGTAACTGACGGAGTGTGAAGATTTGATCTATACACCCTCGACGGACACGAAACCCAATTTGCTCCTCACGGATATGCTCTTCCCGTTTGGTACTCAACCGGTGAAGCAGGATGGAGGCCAGTATTTTAGGAGCTACTGAAATAAGACTTATACCCCGATGATTTTCACAGGAATCGCGCCGTCCCTTTTTTTGAAAATTGGAGCAATTAATTATTCTCTCCAAGGGATCGGAACGCGTTCTTCAGACCATATGTTGGAAAACAGCGCTTGAAGTTCGCAAACTAGAGCGAAACCGCCATCCTTGAACGATGACGGTACCAAGGCATCAGTACCTGATGCTCAATGGCGCTTAAGGCTCCGGAATACGTTGTATATCTCTGATTGAGTGGAAACCTCGAGAGAAATCGACCATGGGGTACAGTGGGTGCAAAAGGCCAGTTAAATTGTGCTCCAAAATGTTCTACCCATCGCTTCATGCGTCTGTTAAAACTGGCGAATCATCAGCTCACTAATGCCTGGTCGCCCGCTTTTGTTCGTTCTGATGAGTTGGAACAATTTTCTGAAATCGCCTAGAGCTGCCGCAGATCCCATTTCCGTAGCCTTAGAACTCCACCAACTTTTACTGTCGGATCTCAAGCTGGCAACCATTTTACGTTTAATAAGCCCTCGTGACGTATCATGAACGCTATCAACAGCACAACCGACGTTTAGTCTTTTTCATGTGTTGTAAAACGCTGAAAATTGCATACTGCGATTGGGAATTATAATAAGCTAAGTAATTGCGGTCCTATGTATTTGGCTGACGGGTGGCTCATTAATTAAGCGATTAGCTGCTCCGGCGAATCTTTGAGATTCATGCTAAAATTGCAGCTTCCAGATGTGATACGAATCAGACTGCACAGTTTTCCAAAGTTTCCTGTGTTCCCTTCAGTTTCCATGTCAAATGCCGTCTCCGTCAATTATTTCTGTTGCTCCCTACGAGTGGATCATGTAGCGGTTCTTTTAAGAAGGCGTTAATTTTAAGCAGCATTCAGTTCCGCATTACTCGCTTGTACGCACAGCTGAATGGTCTTGAGTGATGATCAAGTTTTACTAGTTGAGATAATCGGTGCCTCCGTTTCTAATGCTGCGGTCTGATAGCGATCTTCACCCTGGACCACTGTCGCTCAATTTGGCCATCACTCCCACCCCACTGCTCGGAAATATCCTCTATAGGCTTCTTTCGTTCTTGGTTTTCTATGGCTGCCAAATTTACAAGGCTCTTCCGGGTTTTTTTGCCGGTTCAGCACTCGAAGCCGGCGCTGTGCACAATCAAGTGTGTGATAAGTGTACTACGCTATTGCCTACACTACTGCACTGAAGACATCCATCGGATACGCATTAGAATGTAAAGAATCTGTTTCGTTTTTCTCTCATTATTTGAGTACTATTTAACCACGTGTTTCATGGGGTAGTTATAGGCTGCGAACTCAACTAAGCGTTCACCGTTCTCGCAGCGTTGTCCTAAATCAAATCTGTTCAAATTTCAGTTTTTGCAGCATCTGCTGATTTAGTGCGTGCATTCCAGTTGCCGGCTAAATCCAATATGTCATTTCCAGTAACTCTATCAACAAGGGGAAAATGTTGGTTATAAAAATTGTTTTAGTTGGCAGACGGCACAGGGACATACACGGAAATAATAGTGCTTTTGGAATGGTGCCCCCTTTGGGCGGACCGATGCAATTCTAGGGACCGTGGCGTCTATTATATGATTGTTTGCTTTGCGTGATTCGTGAAAGCTACCGTTACTCCATGATGATTAGATCAATTTTATGCCCATTGTATAGGAGCCAATATGTAGAATTGACTCAGCGGTCGTTGGTCTGTTTGATCCATGCCTAGGTAGGTATACCTCAGAAAGACATGCAACGTCTACCCGGTAGTTTAGTAAAAGGCGCAGAGTAATAGCTTGACTACCTACATCCAGCATTGTTCCCAGGTCCATCCTCCTACACAAAATTCTTTTAGTACATTTATAACCCAGTTTGCATGCTTTTCATCCCTGTCGCTGGGAAAGTAGAGGAAACGCTTTGGCAGAGAGTCAAAAGTTTCTTTGGAATAGTATACAAGTTCTGTCCCAAACACAACTTGGTGATCGTTCTTGTCCTCCTCTCTCGCCTTCGCACTCCCAAGTGCAAACTATAAGGCAGCGTGGAGTAGAGGTCACGTAGAACTAACTATCTACCGACGGAACTTTGCTCCGAATTATTTCATCATGATTTTCTCCCAAAATCTTTCCCACAATTATGGTACGGATCGAGTGTGTGAAATCAGGGTTTTCTTTCCATTCGATGGGTAAGCATCAGTAACTGTGAGCTCTGGCTATCCAGAGCAAACTCATTTTGAGGCACCAGTTACTCGGCAATCTTTTAAAAGCCATTCTTTGAAATTGGGATCTACATCTGACTGTTTGGGGTTGTTTGAGACGAATGTTATCGACAATAGTGGCTCATTCTTATTACCACCCCTATCTGCGAGAACCTTGGAACAAACATTTGCGTTCCCGGGTGGAGGGATTTTTTATGCGTCTGGTCAACAGCGACAGAAATGTTATCTATTATTCTTGATATTCTTCGTTTGTTAGTTCATATAAGTGGGTTCGAAGTTTATGAAGTAAATATGAATCGTGCTTGTTCGGTCAAACAGTAGTCATCCGACATCCTGGGATTTTCTCGTTGGTTGTTATTTGTTACTGTATAAATTAATTCGTCCTGATAATCACTTCATCCTTTATCTCGATTTGTCCCGGCTGACTATTGTATTAACCTTGACCTTGCCGTTTAAACAGAAAAAGATTCGTCCTGTATCTCGCAATCTGCTTCAACAGTTAGCGAATAGCTGTGGCGGTGATCTGCGTGCTGCCATAAATCAATTGCAATTCTTGGCCAACACTGGAGGTGTGTTGTTTTATAATTTCGATGCAGCTCAGCTGGGCTACTATTGATTGAATATCGCTTTCTGTTTTCACCCTCGTTTAACGCAATGGACTCACTTGATACCATCTGGAGTCCCAGTCTTTGTATTCATGGCGGCTCATCTTGTTAATAGACGGGTGTGTTTAATCTGATAACTCACTGTTTACTCCAAGAATCGTGTACAACCAGAGTCCACGTTTGTGCTCTGTCGTCAAACGCCACGGAGCCCTCCTGTTCAGCACTACTCGTTGATTCTCCCTTTGGTTTCATATGTTATTCGTTTCCTTGAATAATCCTCCGAACCTGAATGATTGTGATCACATCTGTCCGTTTGCTTACCATGTATAATTTGTAAATTGCTATCGAAGCGGGCCATAACTTTTGTTGTGTGGCTATGGGTCGTATGTGCTTGTCTGTTCACGTTTTAGCTGCTTGTGCTAACTGTCTTCGGGATAGCATAATAACTCCTTTTCAATGGAGTGCGTGCGTTTGATGTATTAGTAGTATACTCCACGATTCTTCCACAATGAATTAGTCAAATCTCAACCTTTACTTTTTGCTCGATTGAAACCTATTTTATTTTTGTCATCTAGAACGTCACTATGTCGAAGTTCCTTCACCACATACGCCCTAGGATAACTTTGTTAAATGGATGTTATCACTGAAGAAACATTTATCTTCATGATATTTTGTGTTATGTTTCGTGATTGTGTACCTGTTTTTATTAAACAATAACGCAGACTTGATACTGCACATATGTTCCTAAATGTAAACACTCAATGAATTGCTAAATCTTTGTGCGTTTGAGTTTCAGGTGATCCGAAAACTGACCTTGATAAAGGTCGAGATATTGGCATTGTCATTTTTCGTGCTCTTGGAAAATTATTTTACAACAAACGTGAGTTTATGCCTATTAATACGATCAACCCAATTGTGTTTACCATTTTGCAAGTTTTTTCCCAGATGGCACCATACCTTCAGCCCCGAACGGCGTTTAGGTACCGCCTCAATTAACCATAATTCTAAATGTAACATATTCAATTAATGATTTGTGAATCGAAATCTCAATAGCCAGTAGAATACGACAGCCTTCGGTTTTACCGTAAGATGCTATACAACTATTGGCCAGCTAATGGTTACCGAGCTTTAGAACCTTTGGTTATTAGGCTAGCTGGCACCACCGTTTGAACTTCTTTCAAAGGCAAGCTCGGTAAATACCAGAACTATTAATATTCTCCTGGTATGAAGTCGCTCGGGATTTCAATTACATTGGTGTTATCGCACTGAATTGTTTCCGGTGGTTGCAACACGTTTTAAGTCTACTTTCCGATCGAGTACTGTACAAATCCGTGTAAGCTCAGCCTCTTAACATTTGGTAAGAAAAACACTCGCCGAGCAACCAAGACTTCAATAAATTGGCTTATTGTTGACCCGTCCGATAGAGGTGTTCAATGTAACCGGGACAAGAGATTGCTGTCCGTACCAGCACGCGGGTGAAATGAATGCGTCCATAACTATTTAACATTTTATCAATGTCGTGTGTGTCGCAAAGATTTTTCTTATCAAGGCCGTCAGGACATCTGCTATCACGAACGGAGGACAAAGGACAAGTGCGCCGAATGCTAGGCTTTCGCCATTGTTTTCTAATCATGCCTATTTCTACTACGGTTTTTTGAACATGTTTATTTTTCCCCTGATTCTTCTGTCATGTTGATTAAATTTGCTTTTTGCTGTTCTGTGACTACGGTGACTTCGAATGTGGCGTACTGCCGTTGGTTTTGAACACTTGCTCTATGTGTCTGCATTGGTGCTTTATCGATGGAATAACGTGTTTTCATTTGCACCCGATAACGCTGTCCCGACCATGTTCACTCGTGTGAGTTTTTATGGTTCCACACGTGCACTTTGCGCTTTGGTTCAGTTTTTCGTCATTCGTTGCATGCATTCTGTGTTCATGTTCAACATTCGTAGTAGCTAGCTAGATCATTGTTATCTGAAAGCTAGTTGGGTGTTATGCTTGAAGGGCATGGTTGTCTATCCTGTGTCGATACCCATTTTACGGCTTGATTGGTTAATGCATTGAAGATTTTCTTAGCGCGATTCCTGAAACTTGTAACATCAAGAGCCGACAGTGTTTAAAGATGTGATTGAATTCTCTTGTTTTCTGTCACTTCTTTTCTTTGCATTGCCCTTTTCGTTTTTGCTACTCTTAATTACTATAATAACGCATCAATTTCCTATAATGTTTGGTTTCCCTTGTATTCGATCATTAGGAGAGCCGTCTTCGGATAATTCTAAACCCCAAGGGACTGAATCTCAGCCCATTCCGCTGCCACCGCATTTACTCCAATGGCGAAGAGCTCCTTTGGCGTTTAATATCGAGGTAAGTCATGATATTCGCTCGAGATCAGATAATCGCTTCGCCATTCCAACTTGGGGCTTGATTTTCCTTAACTTTGCTTCCTTCCGCCTATCGTAAGGTACGTATATCTATATTTCGCTGTGTTCTCCATGAGTAAGGTTACGTAAGTGTATGTTAATCTTCAAATTGGAAAGACTTTATTCACGTTTTAACACATCCACCACGAAGAACTCATGTCGCGTCTTGAGGACTGTCGCTAGCGATAGACCAAACGTTCTCCGTTGGTGTGGTATCGTCATTGTCCATGCTGGTCTCGTTTTGTTAACAATTCGTGTATAGCCATAGACATTTTAGCAACCCCATCCCAGATACATTAACATGCCTGTGTCTTTTTCTTCGGTATTCTGACACAATTAAAACAGACGAAGATGCAAACTATAATCGATGTGACGCGAGTTTTCCCAGTGCGACCTCGTTTCCCAACTGTGTGATGTTCATTTAGTTCTCTAGTTACAGTTTTCCTTATATTACTAAATTTTCCTTGGCGTAATGTTTGTTTGTGTGTGTGCTACCTTGGCGCAAACCAAGGATCTTTTTAAACTGGGTCACTTCGTTGAATGCATGTATTGTTGCGTAACGATCTGGCCTTAGCGCTTCCCGTTATTCGTTGCACTCTCACTGCAGTTTTCGCTTTATCCTATTTTTGTCTAGCTCTGAGCAGGTTGACCTTATTTTAACCCATCCTTGGGCTATCAGACTTCTCGGTACATAACCTGACTCTAAGCCTATGAATTCCTACATGCATTTCATTTATAAAAATTAAAAAAATACGAAGTTCAGGAAAATATATTGTAAAAAATGTTGCAGGATAATACTATTTAGAATTATTCGAGCTGCCTGTCTCGCTTTGGTTCTGTCTACCCCAAAATATTAAATGTATAAAACAAATAAATTGTGCGGGGCGTGAAATATGCTGCCAATTGATAAGAATAATAGAGGGTTGATTGTTAACTGGAAAAAGAAAAATGTGTCGAAAAATTACAGTTGAGAGCACGGCCGATTAAAAAAAGATGCGCAAAAAGTTGAGTAATATTTTGAAAACGCATACTCTAACTTTGTTTGCAGTAAGTATGACTCGAGTAGCTTCGTGGCTTTGAACTATTTTGAGTACTTCAATCTGTTCTCTTTGTTATACAATTCTGCTTTGTCTGTTTGACATGACTGGTGATGTATTTGAAGCCCACCTTCGTCTACTCCCATTCTCCACAAGCATCTTTCAGTGTGTTATACCTATTTTATCTCACAGGATATGCTAGACCAATGCGGGATGAGTGGCGACACATTTATCCTCTGGCTGTACGAGAACTACCTAGACTTCACACCGAACATGACAGCTCTCCAATGGTGCAGTGATCGCTTCAGCCTGTCTGATTCTCACCTCACCGGTGGCATGAATTGGCGTTTGGGACTCGGCGCTGCATCAGATGTTGACGCTCCGTCAAGCAGGCATTACGGCGTGCAAACAGTGGCACGCAGTGTACTAATGGCACATGAAATACCCGGTACCACCACTGCCTCTCCCACCCCAGCCACATTTCGCAAGCCAAACTCATTTCGCCATTTCAACCCTCCCTCGAAGCATGATGCATGGAAGGTTGCGCAATCGCTGTGGGATGAAACGAACGAATACTGTCGCCGTGCTTGGCGTTCGTTTGGTACCACGGCGCAATTGCTTTCTGGGCATCGTCGCGTTTTACTCGACCTACTCCCCTCGGTAGCGTTGATGCCGTCTGTTGTTTCAAGCGAAGGTACAGTGGAATTTGTTCGTGCGGGCTCGCTGAATGACTTGTTATTTTAATGCATTAACTTCGCGACTGTGTCATCATTCCCACCGCATTTGTGCGGTGGATTGCATGCTTCGCAAATGTGCATCGTGATTTATATGGTCGAGATCACGACCTCTTGCTCTGTAACGACCTGCATTGTTGCTGCGCTATCGCGGTACTTGGATTGTTGTGTTAATTTTGTCGGGAATCGTTGGGACGCTGTCGTTTTTTGCGCTGTTGTATTCACTAAATTCACGAGCAAATAAAGTTGACGTCTTTCGTGTGTGAATCCACGTATTTATGTTCTTGCTCTGCATAACCACTGAAAATGCTTGGCCTCGATGTTTTACCATATCTCGTGGAGAAGTATTGTCGGACGTAAGGAAAAATCGGTGACAGATTCACTTCCAGTTAGGTGTGGTCCGCGCAACTGAAACCGGAAATAACCACCTACCACTGTGACTTATTAATCGAATTGAGAGCACACTTTGATATTAAATTCGTGTGCGCTTACAGTTTATGCCAAGGTTGTTTCACGCTTGACGCCACTATTTTTCTTCGCTCCAGCTGCGTTTCTGTCCAATTTTCGATTCATGACCCAAGCCACTGTGAATCCCTTGCCATCCAAACGACAAAAACTCGGGTCCGATCTCGAACAGGACGTTTGGATATGTCCTTTGGATGCGGTGGCTGAGGGGGAACAAATTTCGATCGAGGAGGAGTTATCAGATGATTCCGCAATCGATGATCGAGGGCGATAATTTTCCAGTGTCCGAATATGTATTATAAAAAATTCCTACTATCTAATGTGTTTTCTACTTTGATTTGTTTTTTCTTTGAATACATGTTTTTGGGTGATCGTTGCTGTTCCGCTGAGTTGCTGTTCTTCTCCTAATCCCAAGCTTTACTTGCTCCTGTTAATGTATTGTACGCGCAATCGCGGTTGTGTGATGATAACACCGCGATTAACTAGTCGCAACAGTTTGTGGTCTGTAAATGACGACTAGTTTTTTGTTCATAATATTCCGATGTTCTGTTTGTGTATTGATAAAATGGAAAAGTCATAACTGAGGCAGTATTTTGTAGCACCGCGTCCGTTCCTGAAGCTGTCATTTTGTAATATCTTGAGGATGCACCAAGTTGCTTCTTCCATCCAGTGCGTCTAGTCATTGACTGGTGATTTGATTGTTTTTTTAACTTCTGTGAACATAGCGTGGCAT
>JACCGJ010001803.1:36056-46454 GCA_013407085.1 Atriophallophorus winterbourni | reverse complement strand
TTATCGGATGTACAATCGTGCAGCATTTCTGTCCTGTGCGGCTAACACCGTGCTAAATTGATTGACCAACGGTAGTGAGCTGCATGGTAAAACAATAACATTTCTATTTTCTTTCTCTCATTTGTCTAGGCTTTCGCAACCTGACAGTTTTTTACCCATGTGCAGACAATAATTGTGTGGCACTTTTCCTGAATCAGGCTTGTGTTTTCATACCATATCATATATTTTGCATCTTTAAATCAAGGAGCTATAGAAAATTTAATGAGCGGACTAATAAAAAATGTAACGGTTGAGGAACATGTAACTAATCTACTCGGATTTTGTAACTAGAAAACAAAATTGCGTTTGAGAAAATCTCTCGTTGGGGACAATACTATGAAGCTATTGCGGCAGCAGCAGAGTTCGTCTCTACATGCTCCGAAGCAAAGAAATAAGAAATTTGTGACAGTTCTGTTGGTGGGGGAGAATGTTGTGATTGTGCCTGTCTGAACCAGTAAACATTTTCATATTCTCATCAAATCTCTTTCTCATTTCAGCTACTAAACTTTCATTTTGAATTGAATTAAGCCTGATTTCCGGGTCCTGATCACTTTTGTTCTCAAATGCTGTTTACTTGAAAACCTCATATAACTTACATCCCGGGTAGAAAAAGAATTGCACATGTTTGTGAGTCAAAGAAAGGAATACTGGAGGGAACAACGTTGTAAAAACCAAACAGCTCAGATACAAGAGCATTATAAACTTGAAGCAATGAAAAGAGGGGCAAAAGCAGATTGTGAAAAGTAGCTAGTAGAGGATTCCGCTGATACTCCTGAAATACTTGTGGAAGAACCGAGATTTTTAGTAATTCTAAGAAGAAGGCCAGTAGATGGCACGCTTATTGACTCTGATTCAGAGGCGAGTGCTTGCTTCTCAGTAAGTGAGTGTCTATTCCGCGGAACATGGTAACCTTTGGACAGAACCAGTATCAGGGTTGTTCATATAATCTAACCACAAATATTCAGAGAAGCTCTCACATGTAGATATCAGTAAACGTTGTCTTCGTAGCACAAAACGTTCGGGCACTGCGTGAAAGCCTATAAACGACCAATATATTTTGGTGCTAGCATTCCCTCCGCTTACACATCACAACCAGTATCCGGCTGTTTGTCTTCATCAGGTGAAGACATTACGATCAGGTTTAGTGAGCCTTGAAACAGTGAAAAAGGCTCAGTAAACCTGATCTAACTGTCGCACATGATGACGACAAACAACCAATAACCGGTTCTAGTGTGTAGATGAAGGGGATGTGAGCAAAACAGTATATTTGAAGATGAATATATTTTGATCAAACGCTGACCATATACGGGACTCTGCCCAGTTTCCGTCCGGGTAGGACGTGCTGCTATGAACAGGCAGTATGGGTCAGCGCTGAGAGCAATCGTTTTTGAGGATGATACCTCCAAATCTGTTCAAAGGGAGGTCTGGGTGTCCTCCGGTGGTACTTGTATCTAATTCATTATATTATCACAAAGCAGCTATCTAGTAAGGAACCTCCACTAATCCGATGTTGGTGATGGATGTTGAACACAAGCCTGACCCTGGCAGTTTCCTCCACATGTCAGAGACTTGGCCGTGAGCTGTGATACTGCCAGAATTGGCCAGGCTTAGACAGATATGACAAAGAACTAGAAGAAAATAGAAATGGTAGTGGAACTCCAGCGTGTTTCAGCATGCAGCCCACTACCAGTGGCCAATCAATTTAGCACGGTGTTAGCCACATAGCACACAAGTACTGCACGATTGCACATCCGTGCATGGGTTAGGGACACGCTGATATGTAACTCTCTGCTGTTTGAGAAGGCGCATGTAAACTAGAATTACTGAATGATAGCAAGAGTCACGAAACTGCTGATGCTCATTGCAGTATATATTTATAATATCGAAAAAACAGGTTCGAGAAAATCAAAATCATAAACAGTTGCGTATCGCATCTGACAAATGTTGGAGGACTTTTTGTTCAATACAAAATCCATAAGCAAAAAGGAATGTTCAGAAACCGCTAAAAATGAGCTAGTTTTACTTAAACTCGCTTCTTGGGGCGTTGGATCATCTTTACTGTCCTGGATGAAGTACTTTATTCGGGACCGCTCCCTCTGTGTTCGTATACGTGACTGCTGTCCCGTCCGTTTCCCAATCAAGTGCGGTCTGCCACAAGGCTTTGTTTTTGGTCTATGACTCTTCATCATTTTCACCAATGACATTGGCCAGAACATTAAATCACCGTTACTCCTATTTGCGGAGGATGTCAAAATCTGGTGCTCAGTCAAATCGCCGAAGGATTTACAAGATCTACAAGATGATTTAGATCATTTACACAGCTTGTTTTCACGGAATCATCTCTCATTCAACACCTCCAAGTGTAGCGTTATCCCCATCCGACAGTCTGATTAAGTCGCTTACAGTTTAGGGACAGCAGTACTCCATTGTTCGAAAAGGATCTTGGTATGATCATCCAGCAAGATCTCAGTTGCACCACACAATGCGAAAAAGCCCCAACTGCACCCAAACGCAACATTGGTGTACATCGCCGCGCTTTCGGTAGGTTCGACCGATTTCTCTTCCCAACAGTGCTGAACGAATACAGGCGTCCACACTTGGAATACGCTGTACAGGCTAGGCAGCCTTGGCTACGCAAAGATGTGTCCCTTCTCAAAAACTCCCAGCAACATGCGAAAACGCTTGTCCCTGGTATGCGCAACATGTCTTATTTGGAAAGGTTACGAAGTTTAGATATATTCTCGGTTACCTACTGTCTTCAACGCGGTGGCATGTTACTAACCCACCAGATCTTGACTGACCACTCCCATCAATGCAACTTTCTATTCGTCCCCTCCCTGACCACTAACCGCCGAGAACATGAGCTCAAACTGTTAAATAAACAAAGCAGGCTTGAATGTCGACAGAGCTTTTTCTCCGTGAGAGTTTGCAGTCAGTGGAACACTCTGCATGGCACACTTTTTGAAACCGCTTCCTTCAAAAGTCTTCTCTATTCGCACCTCCATGAAATCTTCAACTTCCAAAACACCTGAACCCCGTGAACACTATTTCTAATTTTATCACAACCCCTACCGCATTTTTTTGAAACTCACTAGCTCTTTAATTTCTTTTTCTGTACCATTTGCATTTTCGTCATAACCCTGCTAACTTATTACGTTTTATTGCTCTTCCAGATCCCAGTATCGGATGTCCAAACGCACGCGATTTCAACTGAACCTGTTCCGGAGGATGTGGTTGTAGATGTGTACCTGGTTGACGCCCAACATACAGAAATGCCATAAAATACATTGATGGTGCAGGCTAATGTGGCCCCGTTATAAGGCCCTGGAAACTGATACATGTCTTTCTCTGCTATTTCGACCAACCGCTCAATCAACCATGCGGATTGTACACGCTCTTAGCTTCTTATAGCGTAATGACCTATTGAAATATTGGAATATCTCAACTTTCGGGTATTCAATAGTTCAATAGTAGGAGTAAAGTTAGATATCTGAATTTCCGATATTTGCAGTATATGGTGCTCAAGCGCATACCGTAAATTCTGGGCACGTTAACTGTTAGTCACATGTTTGACCAGCACAACATGAACCTGACCTGACCTCAAAGATGAAAAATGCGCAAATTTAAATATTGCTCTTCAAACTAGTTGAATATTTTAGTATTTTATTGTGGTGCAGAAGAGTTTTCAAAAAACAACAGGATCAAAATAGAGTGGAGCATAATAGTTGCATTAGGTAATGTTTGAATTTTTGAAGCCTTATTATCGGTCATATTAGTTTTAGCATGTAACATGTGTTCAGTTCAGTTCAGTTTGCACTGCACAGTATGTGGCTAACGAGCCAATCAAGTGTCCAGAACTTATCTCGGTGGAAAGCTGCAAAGAAGCACCCGCCACTGGCAAAACGTTTTTTTGTCAATTCGAAACCGACGAACACGACGCAAAGAGATTATCCGGATTGTATTTAGGGAGCACCGCGTTATAACCGACACTGGAAAATTAAAAATAAATTTTTCTTCACCAGTACGGTGAGAGGCCAGTTTAAGAAGAGTTGTGTATTTGAAAAACAGAACTCTAGCATTTAGTTTATTTACCAGACAACGCTAAAAATATTGTACTACTTAATGTTGCATAGCAATTAAAAAGAATAATCAGGAAAATGCTTACACCAGATGCGGTCCAACCCCTGCTTAAAACTCGCGACAGAAATGCAGTATATAAGTTCTACTGGAAGCTGATTCCAGAAATTTACCACCCTGAGGCTGAAAAACCTTTTTCGGGATCATAGTCAACATCGCTCATTGGCAAGTTTGAATGAATGTCCGCGGGTGCCCAGCTGGGGTCTTAAGGCAAAGAAGTCGTTAATGATAACGCCACCTAACCCCTTCAAGATCTTGAAGGTTTCAATTAAGTTACATCGTACGTTGTGCGTACTTGTGTCCACAGCTGGAAGTCATCAGAAAATAACAAGATTTTGCAGCGAAAAAATTTAGGTAAGTCGTTGACATACATTAGGAAAAGAATTGGTCCAAGCATTGATCCCTGCGCCACCCCACTCGTTACTGAGATAGGTCGTGACAAAGCACCATCAACCCCTACTCGAATGACACGGTCACCGAGATAATTCTCAAACCAGGCTAGTAATGAACTCCTAATTCCACATAGCTCCATCTTTTGTGGTAACAGTCTGTGGTTGACACGATTGAATGCTTTTGACATATCAAGATAACAAACGTGTATGTTGAGACTTTTGTCTAGAGCTTGTGCCCAGTCATCCAGGGCGAGCAGAAGGTTTAAAAGACACGAGTGTCCTTGTTTAACGGTGAGTAAGCAGTTGTCTTCCAGAGGTTTTGTGAGGCTGTTTGCTACGAGGCGCTCCATCACTTTAGAGATAACCGGTAGTAGTGGTACTGGTCAATAGTTGGATACTTCGGAACAGTTTCCTCCTCTGTGGATGGGGGTAATGATGCCATTCTTCTAATCAAAGGGAACGAAACTTTGGGTTAAAGAGTGGTTAAACATGTAGGTGAGAGGCGTACACAAATTATAAGCACAGATTTTAAGAATCAGCAGGGTAATTTCGTCAGCTCTGGGAGATTTTCCCGTGTTGAGTTTTAGCAATGTGCGGAGGACACTCTCCGAGGTAATAGTTAGTTGTTTTAAAACATTTTCTGGTGAGATGATGGGAGTTAAGGGACAGGTAACGGTGTTTCGTGGGCTGAAGACAGTGGAGAAGAAATCGGCTAGAACTTTGGCAGATTGCGATGCTGTAGTTGTTGTTCCATCACGTGTCTTTCTTCTTCTTCTTCTTGATAGACGACAGGGGGTCAAGCCCTTGTAAGCCGCATCTCTTTATATCAGCAACATAGTCCAGGAGAACCTCAGTTGAAGAAATCCTGTCCAGCGTTGTTCAGCTTCGCCGTGATTACAGGCAACACCTTATCCAAAAGTTGCTTGAATTGGTTTTCAGAGCTCGCTGAGATAACCTCTTCCGGAAGCGCATTCCACAAGTTAACAATTCTTGTTGAGAGCGTGAATCCCTGTGGTAGGCGTAGTGTCCTTCGCTTTTGAAGCTTTAGAGCATGGCCACGGGTTCTTGAGTCCGTCACGAGAGGGAAAAACTCGCGCAGCTCGTCACCATAAGCACCCAGTAATATACGGCGAGTTAGCAGCAGGTCGTAGCGCACACGCCGAATACTGAGCGACATGAGGTTGATGCGTTGAACTCTCTCCACATAAGGAATTGATTTCAATCCTTGTACTCGTTTCGTCGCCCGCCTTTGCATTTTTTCCAACTGGTCACGTTCTCCCTTAGTTTGAGGATAGGTGGCTGGCAAACCATATTCCAAAACTGGTCTCACGTATGTGGAATAAAGAATGCGAAACATCTGTGGAGTAATCACCGAAAACGACCGACTAATAGCCCACCATGCGCGGTTTGCAGCAGCAGCTTTTCTGTTCGTATCCTCCTTCGATTTAAGTGTCCGAGTCACAATTGTACCCAGGTCACGTTCAGTATCAACCCACTTCAGTTTATGATCCCCGAGGAAGTACGCACCTTCAGGCGTGCTCGGCCCCAAAAGCATGACAGCGCATTTCTGTCGGTTTACAGGAAGCTGCCATTTTACCGTCCAATCAAGCAATTTGTTCAATTCGTTCTGAAAAATGGTATTATCAGCAGAAGAGCTTACTGTACCCTCAAACTTTCAGATCATCCGCGAAAAGTAGACAATTCGTATTTCATGAGTCGGGGAGGTCATTAACATATACTTTAAAAAGTAACGGGCCGAGAACAGATCCTTGCGGAACCCCGGAAGTTGGACGTGTAACCTGCGATTTAACTCCGTTAACCTCGACCTGTGTATAACGGTCAACAAGGAAGTCTTCAATCCAAGTTAGAACAGGTCCCTTTACACCACGAGCACGGAGCTTGAGCAATAGACGTTGAAATGGAACACGGTCAAAAGCCTTACTGAAGTCAATGAAGGCAGTGACTACCGGGTGACCCAGATCAAGTTCAGCACACCAGTGCTCGCGAGCAGTGATGAGATTGGATGAGCATGATCGTCTTGGCGTAAAACCATGTTGAGCAGATGTTAACTGACTGGTTGTAAGGAGAAAATCTTCAATCTGTTTCTTCAGCAGTCGTTCCAGAGTCTTCACAACTACCGAAGTGAGGGTAACCGGTCGGTAGTTAGCCGGATCACTGGTTTCACCGCCCTTATACATTGGTTTGACAATGCCGTACTTCCAATCTTTAGGTAACCTACCATACCTCAGGGATAAATTGAAGATTAGCGCCAGTGGTTTATGTATGATACTCGACAATACCTTTAAAAGCATCGGGTGTATATCGTCCGGGCCAGGTGCTGAGTGTACATCGAGTCGTTCTAGTAAATACTGCACCATCTCTGGCGAGATCGAGATATCCGGCATTTCGGCGTTGCTCTCATGAAGCAGAGGAATGGGAAACGTCTCCTCTGTGTAAACCGAATTGTACTGAGCGGCGAGAAGAACTGCTTTACGTTCATCTTCATGTTCAGTCGAACCTCCCATAGATCTCAAGCAAGGTACTCGTTGAGAAGCTTTCGTTCTACGTCTTATGTACGCAAACAAGCGTTTCGGCATCGAGTTGGCTTCGTCCACCAAGCGAGTTTCATAGTTCTGCCTTTTTTCTCTTTTGAGGTAGGTGCACTTGTTGCGGATAACTTTGTAGGTTACATAGTCATCGGTGCATTCACTAGAACAAAACTTCCGCCATAACCGCTTTCTTACCTTCATGTATTTACTTACTTACTTTACTTCTGTGCGGCTGGCTCCACGGGTGGATTAGCCGGCTTCATTGATGTCTCGGATCGCACCAGCCCACGCACGTCGATCGGAGGCGAGATCGTTGCAGATCGTGATCCAGTCTCGTTCCCACCTGCGAACTCCGTAGACGGTACGCAGACCCATTGAGACATCATCATGAAGTTTCTTGGGGGTAGTGTACAAGTGATGTCCCCAGCACCACTCGGTGTTTGTTCGAGTACACCTCTCTAGCCTTTGCACAGCCAAGTGCAACCTACAAGGCAGCAGGGGAGTTGGTAGATAAACGCGCTGTGCGCCAGTTATCTACCTACGGGACTTCTCTCCGGATTTTTCCTCGGGGTTTTCTCCCGAAGCCTTTCCTGCAATCGGGTGAACCACAAGGCAGTGGGGGTTTGGGGTCAAGGTTTTCCTTCCCCTAGATGGATTGCCAGTAGCTGACGAGCTCCATCTGCCCGGAGCAAACTGGTTTTAAGGCGCCAGTGACCCGCCTTCGCCCCTTCTCCTGTCAGTAAGAGCAGTTCCGCCGGGGTTGTGAAAGCCACTCGGGCAGGCCAGGAGTTGGACTTGGTTGTCAGAGGCTATTTGAGACGCACGCCACGTGGGAGCATTTTATAGATAGTAGGTGGCTCATTCCTACTACCACCCCCGGCTGTGACAACCTTTGGAACCGACATGTATTTACGGATAACGTTATCAAACCACGGCGGTTCCTTAGCGGGGGATCTTCCATTCATCCATGGGGCATGATTTTCAAGCGATCTTATTTTACCCAAAAAGTCCAACTAACAGATATCAACATTCGTAGATAGATAGAGGGAGTGACCAGTCCATCGAGTTTGCAGACGTGATTAGACTCGTTGTGTCTAATTTCCAGTAGTTTCTCTGGGCATGCGTACGTATTCTCGGTTGAAGACCCCGATTCCAAATGAACCATAAACAACAGTGATCGCTGCAGCCAATGGGGGTCTCAATAGACAGATTCGTAACATCAGAAAATCTAGGTGTGACCACCAAATCCAATATCGAAGGAACTTGGCCGACGCATATCCTCGTAGGATCGTTTACATTCTGCACCAAATTCAGCTACAAAATCGTATCTAGGAATTCACGTTGGAACGGTTCACCCCTTGAAACTAAATCCGCCCAGTTTATATCAGGAGCATTCAGGTCTCCAAGAACGATACAGTCACCAGTGATACCATACCGTTTGATTTGATCACATAACACAGGAACGTAAGCGCCAGGTGAGCGGTACATGACCCCAAGTGATGCAGCTCCAGAGCTAGACTTCACCTTACACCAGAGGCTTTCGGCATTTCCAGCATCATTTTGAAACCTTTCAATACTTCCACAATCAGGTGCTCTTTAAAGTATATGGCAACGCCACCGGCAGATCTCGAAGCTACTCTATCACTTCTGAAAAGCGTATAGTGTGCGTATAGCGCGCACTCCATATCGGATATATCCATTGTTAACCACGATTCCGTAACAGCAATGATATCTGGCTGTCGCCGACAGGCAATTTCACCAACCTCATCAAGTTTATTGCGTAGACTTCTCGCATTGGAAAGCAATACTCGAAATCTCTTCACAGAATGATTAACTGGGGTTGATTTGACAGCGGCTTCCAACGAATGTGCACCCTCCTTCTCACTACCCGAAAATCCACAATATGGAGATCAACCTCGCCAGCTTTCCTGCGTGCTCGCAATTCTTGGGTAGCTGTTTTCATTTTGATTCTATCTTCAGGAGATAGGTCGCGTAGTATCTTGAATGGCTCACCCTTAAGACGATGAGCGCGTTTTAGTACCATCTGGACTTGCTCATCTGAAGCTAAAATAATTTTCAGCGTCCGCGGTTTATCATCCTCCTTCTTCCGGCCAAGTCGGAATGCAGAAATGATGGTAACTCCTTCCTCTCCTTGATCAAAAAGCTTTGAAAAGGTTGATTGTAGGAATGTTTGCTCTTGCTGTAAGCGTATTTCAGCCATGTCCCCGGTGTGCTCAGGAACATTTACCATAATAAGGCATCTCTTCCGAAAATCCAAAAGTGGCTTCTTTGAGACCGGAGATCTAAAAGCATTATCAGAAGTAGGTACTTCTTCCACTACATTTAGCTGAGCCTCTATTTTGCTCAATCGCCGTGACAATATTTCATAGCCCGGATCACTGTGTAGACCCTTCGACGTCACATCTGCATAAGTCTTATTCCCTCCTGACTGTTGAGCAAACGGTGCTGAAGGCGAGAAAACGTCCAGTTCCTGCACGTTCAATGGATCCTCGATACTAATACCATTTTGTAAACGGCTTATAGTCGAGGAAGCGAATGGCATGCAAGTTTCCTCCACAGATAGGTGGTGTCTATCATCAGCTGAGGTTGAGTCAATGTTTATGTCACCTCCAACAAGCACTTTAGCGGCTTTAGTAGATGCAGCTACGACTTTATTCTGACTACTTCCGTGCTCAACACTTGATGGTGGAAGCCATATCTTACATACAGTCCGAATAACATCGCATGATATAATCTGAAGCCACTAATACGTCTCTGGCTTCATTCCTGCGCATCGAATATGCATTCATTTGAGACATATTACGCATTGTACTGCTTTTGCATTATCAGCAACCTGTTTAGCGCATACCAGACAAGAGTCGCCTGAGCGAGCAGCGGGGCACCGATTCCCTTGCATCTTCGTGACAGTATGTGCTGTATTATCTACTTTTGCAGATTTTCTAGTCATAACCATGTTGAAATCCGGTGAAAATCAAATAAATACAAACCAAAGGATTCGTAAGAAGCAAAATACCACGTTGACCTTGAAATCAACTCTTGATATTAACCTTGTCCGGTTATTTATGATCTGGTAGAGAATTTTGGGATTCGATTACATTTTGTTGAGTAACAGAATAAATAATCATGCATATTCGAGAGGAAGTCTGACTAGAGCTTTTCCATGAAGTATGAATTGAATGTCAAGATAGCAAACGATGTCCCTACCTTTAGTACATTGATCACATTGCAAACTATTTTGACATATATATATATATATATAT
>JACCGJ010001803.1:16261-35056 GCA_013407085.1 Atriophallophorus winterbourni | reverse complement strand
ATATATATTTACACAATCATTTAAAAATGAAAAAGTGCCACCCGGCAATGCACGAGAAAAAGAAGGAAAGAAAAAAGGTACAATATGAGGGGGAATTTTTTGTCCATTGTTCCACATGTCGATTTTTTTATTTTTTTCACAAAGTTGAGGGGGGAACACAAAATAGAATGCACTCTCTCCACTGTTGCCGGTTCTCAGCCATCGTCGACAGCGTGTCAAGCCACAGACACTCACTATCCCTTGGACCCCACGCAGGAAGCCGCGTTCGTCCGTCCCGAGCTAAATCCGACGTCAAGCGTTTTAAAGCCTTCTTCCAGGTCAGCGGTTGTCCACCTGAACACCGCCGCCAGTCTGGGCCAACCGACACACGCAGCTCGCGGAAGGGTAGGCGCTCAGGCTTCATTTCCAAGACATGCCCTAGCCAGCGGAGACGGTAACGGTCGATTAGGTCTCGTAGCATCAGGCTTTTCACACCTAAAACACGGTGTCTGTCTAGGCCTGGGCAACCTGACAGTTGCCACCACACTCGTGCAAGCCTCCGTAAACATCGATGTTCAAACGCCTCCAAGCGCCGGAGCTCCTCTGCGTGTACTGCCCAGCTCTCGCACCCGTAAAGCAAGACCGACCTGACTGAGGCCAGGTAAACTCTCCCTTTGAGTCTCAAACTCACGTCAGACCGCTTCCAGAGATGACCTAGACTGGTGAACGCGAAGCGAGCGCTCGCTATGCGAGAGCCGTTCTCACTTTCCAGCCATCGTCCCGCCTTGATCCAGCTACCAAGATAGGTGAACTGTTCCACACAGTCCAGACTGAGGTCATCGACAGTCAGAGTGGGCTGCAACCCCTCCCAATCTTGAAGAAGAACCGTACACTTGGAGCTAAGTGCAATCCGTACCTTATGTATGGAAGCACAAGCCTGATCCAGGCAAAGTGCCGCACAGTCAGAGACTGCACGTGGGCTAAGATACTGTCAGGTTGCCCAGGCCTAGATAGATATGAGGGGGTAAATAGAAATAGAAATGGTAGTGAGACTCCAGCGTGTACTCGCATGCAGCTCACTACCGTTGGCCAATCAATTTAGCACGATGTTAGCCGCACAGCACAGAAATGCTGCACGATTGCACATCCGTGCAATGCACGATTACACATCCGTACCTTAACGCCTCCAATGCTAGCTGGTTCAGAGCATTCTGTAAGAACACCGGATCATCACCAAGCAAAGCAATGTCATCGGCATAATCAAGGTCAGTGACACGGTTACCTGGAAGTAGCTCGATCCCACCCTTAGTGAAGCTACGGAGAGCATTCTGGAGGACATCCTCGATCGCAAAGTTGAACAAGAATGGGGACAGCGGACAGCCCTGGCGCACGCCACTGGTTGTGAGGAACGCCGGCGATAGGCTGCCGTAGACCCTGACCATCCCTGAAGAATGAGAATAGAGCTCCTTTAAGATGGCGACATACTTAGGAGGGATGCCACTCCTAAGCAAGCAGTTCCAAAGAGTAGTTCTGTCCACCGAGTCAAATGCGGCCCGGATGTCCAGAAAAGCCACGATGATTGGTCGCCGGTACAGGTGTCTGTGCTCTAATAACTGTCGCAGGACAAAAACATGATCCACGCATCCTCGCCCCGGGCGGAATCCAGCCTGTTCCTCACGGCAACGTAACTCCCGAATGGGCGATAGCCGACGAAGGAGGATGGAAACCAGGAGTTTAGACGCGACATGTGTCAGGGATATCCCACGATGATTGGAACACAGATTCCGTGCGCCCTTCTTAAAGATTGGGATAGCCATCGATTCACTCCATGACGCCGGGACCCGCTCCTCAGCCCATACTTTGGTAAACAAATCACGTAACTCTGCTGCCACAAGATCGCTGCCATCGTTCTAGGCGTCTACTAAGATTGGTGATCGGCGAGCCGTCGGTTTCGCAAATAGTCTCGCTCACTGTATTTAGTTTCGAACCAGTAGCTCTAATTAACTGAAACAATTTGCGAGTGTTGCCCGATGCGGCTGCAACCTCCATCTCACAAGCACGTTGCGTCCACCAGAACTCGTGGTCATTCCTCAGGCTGGCGTTTAAGCGGGTATTCAATTCTCTCCGGGCACGGTTGTGTTCAGTGTCGGTGGGTAAAGTTCGACGATGATCGATTAAAGCAAGTGTTTGGGCCGAGATCCAAGATCGTGGCAAAGCGCGGGGTGCTTCTGCGAGCTCCCTGGTCAATGCGTGATGGAACTTGGTTCTGACAGCGGGGAGCATCAAAGAGGCGGTGTCTACATGAGTTCGTCTTGCGCGTGCCTTACCCCCAAATTGGAAGTTGACTGTCGCACAGACTAGCACATGGTCCGAGTCCACACTTGTGGTCCAGTATGAACGGCAATCCTTGATGCTACCACGCCACCTGTAGCTAATAGCAATGTGGTCAATTTGAGACCAGACGTGCTGTGATAGTTAGCGCCATGTGGCCATTCGACGCTGGGAACGCCGAAATGTCGTACTGGAGAGATAGAGGCGGTGATCGCCACAGAATGTGAGCAATCGTTCTCCGTTATCTGAACGACCGCCATCCAGCCCATACTGACCTCCAAGGTGGCACTCGTATTCAGACAGGCGACCAACGCGAGCGTTGAGATCTCCTGCCATGATTACGACATCTGTCCTGCGTGCCTTACGAAACAAACTATGCAACTTCTCATAGAAGTTGTCCTTACTGAGATCCGCACTACAGTCCGTTGGGGCGTAGGCAGAAATCACAAACAAATCCCTCCGCGTTTCGCACCGCCTGTTCACCCGACAGTGGCCACGAGATCGTGCACCGCATAGTCTGCTGTCAACGGGAATCCACTCTAAGAGTAATTGCTCAGCACGGGAGCTGAGCGTGATACCGACGCCAGCCAATCCGACAGAGGTTGTCACAGCCGGGGGCGGCAGTGGGGATGAGCTCCCACTGTTTATAAAATGCTCCCATATGGCGTGCGTCTCAAACAGCCTCTGACAACCAAAGCCCAGCTCCTGGCCTGCACGTGGCGAACTGCTTCTACTGACAGGAGAAGGGGCGAAGGCGGATGACTGGCGCCTCAAAACCAGTTTGCTCCGGGTAGATGGAGCTCGTCAGCCTGGGAGGGCAGTCCATCTAAGGGAAGGAAAACACTTATTCCAAACCTCCGCTGCCTTGCGGCATACCCGATTGCGGGAAAGGCTTCGGGAGTGAACCCTGAGGAAAAATCCTTGCTGCCTTGCAGGTTGCACCTGGTCGTGCAAAGGCTAGAGAGGCGTACTCGAACAATCGCCGAGGCACTTCAAGAGAGGCGCAAGAACCCTCAAAATGGTCACCGGCTCTCGTGAAGGAAAACGCTGCCTTGCGGGTAGACTTTTGAGTCAAAGGCTCCGGGTGGGGTCCCCTAAGCCAACCCCCTACTTCGGCCTTGGCAACCGGGTAGTATGTCGCCTTCAACAAGAACCATGGAACCTACATTTTTCTTTCATCATGTACCCTCTTCATGGTATACTTGTTGGCACATCGTCTGTAAAGACTTGTGTAATAATAAATAAATAAATAATCCGGCAGAAGAAGCATCCGGGTCACTAGAGAGGCGCAGGTGGAATCTGCTGTCTGGTTCAGCTGGTAAGACCAACTGACAGACTTCGCTTGTGTCACGGAAACGGGTTTCCGACAAGCAGCAGATATCAATGCCTAACGTCTCGAGCGTACGTGCAAGGCCGGCCTGTTGTCCCGGTTGTAGCAAGGTCCGAACGTTAAACGAAGCTAACCTAAATGAAACCCGCGGGCGTAGAAGAGTTGCAACAATCGACGGCTGTCTAGACGGCATGAGTCGTACATCAGGTAGAGAGAGCGAATCGGGGATGGTAACATGTGGAGGAAAGGTGGTAGAAGCAATAGAAGACACAGAGTTAAAAATTTCTAAGATTGTCATTGTTTGGGTGTGGGCGTGATACTACCCGGTTTAAAAGTGGCAATCGCAGTGACCCAGCAAATTATCGCCCGGTCACGTTGCTTCCTGTCCTCTCGAAATACGGCTGGCTTGCCGAAATACCTCCACGTGGTGCCAGCTGGGTGTGCTCGGTTCTCCGAGCTCAGCGAAAGGTTCGGCGGTGGTGTCTGAGGGTGTGGTGGGTTTTCGCATGACAAGCGTTCTCCCTATAAAAAGCCACAAAAATCCAATGATGACATCACGACGCGCCGGATGTGACTCGCCGCTCCAAAAGTCACTGCCCCTTGTCCTATCCAAGGACATTGTATGGTGCACAGGCAAAAACTGAAGTCACCAACCTATCAACGGGGTTATTGGGCTCCGAACTGGAAATTCCCAGAAAAAGGGCGTATGAACCGCTTCGTCGATCACCGGCCACCGATAGGTGCGAACCTCTCTTGCTCCACTGCCTTGTGGGTAAAGGCTCGGGGTGGGACCCCCTAAACGAAATCTCCCCTACTACAGTGTAGGCAACCAGGTAGTATCATGCCTACGTTCAACGATGCCGATGACAACGCTTTGTACCCCCCTTCTCGCTTTGTACATCTCATTGTTGAACGGCACTATATCTGTATCAGATTGTGCAAATATAATAATAATATCTCGAAGTTGATGGAATCGATTATCGCCGATCACATTATGTATGTATGTATGAAAGCACAAGCCTGATCCGATCACATTATGACTGTGATGGAGCGCTCGAATGTACTCACAGCGGGGCAGCATGGTTTTAGGCGGGGTCGATCATGCACTTCTAACTTACTATTCGCCAGGGATCATTGGACCAAAGCCGCTGATGATGGGTATGGTGTAGACGTCATATAATTAGACTTCACCAAGGCGTTCGACAGAGTTGATCATGCGATACTCCTTGAGAAATTACGAGCAATTGGAATAGGACCTCCGCTGTTAACATAGATGGCAGCATTTCTTGGTCCCAGATCTCTGCGTGCACGAGTCAGGGATGAGCTCTCCGAACCTTTCCCAGTTTACTGCGGCGTACCCCAAGGATCCGTTCTTGGTCCGCGTTTGTTTTTGTTGTTTATCAACGATATTACAAAATATGTGACATCTCCATTCCTTCTATTTGCCGATGACATAAAATTATGGCGCGTCATCTGCTCACCCACGGACAACAGAGATCTACAGTCGGACCTCACCTCATTACAGTGCTGGGCCGCTTGTAATAATCTCCCGTTCAACACCGACAAATGTCGCGTTCTATTGGTGCGTCGGCGAGGAGATCCCGTGTACTCTCTAGGTGGAACTCGCTTACAGATCTGCAAGCAGGAGAAAGACCTCGGCGTGTTGACGCAAGACGATCTGGGTTGTTCTGCTCAGTGCGCGCAGGCATCCACCGTGGCGAACCGGAATGTTGGACTTCTCAGAAGAGCGTTCCGTTCGTTTGACCCCCGGCTTTTCCATCATCTATTGAATGCGTATGTTCGACCACACTTGAAATATGCAGTTTCCGTCTGGAATCCATGGTTAAAGCGCGATCAACACATCATGGAGCAGCCCCAACGACGAGCTACGAAGTTAGTCAAGGGTTTGCGTTACACGAGCTACGAAGCTCGACTCCAAGTGCTTAATCTCTTCTCCACCAAGTACCGTCGCATTCGTGGCGATATGATTTGACTTACCGCATTTTGACGGAGGATGGACACCCGTGCAGCGGGATGCTGTCGTTGGCCCCACCTTCCGGGAATCGTGGACACCACCTCAAGTTATCCCATCAGTACAGCCGACTTGAATGCCGAAGCAATTTTTCGCGCTTCGAGTCCATTGCACCTGGAACTCCCTACCCCAACAGTTATTTCCGCCCCCTCTTAGCATTTTTAAGGAGCGCCTTGATCTCCACTTTTTCAAGATACTGCGCAATTTTTAACTTCATTCATATTTGTACTCATTGATACTGCACCCTTCTTTTCTTTCCAGCGTATATTCGCGTTCACATTCCTTCGAAACTGCCCAAACTTCCACGGACCCATATTTTGAACATTGTCGTGTGGTTACCCTACAAGCTTTTGGGTTGAACCCCAACCTTTTAACTTTCCAAGAACGCACCCATTATCCCCGTCCATAACAATCACTTTTAATTTCGACCCATTATGTACAATATCCTGTGGTTATTTTTAAGCTTGCAGCTATTTTTACCACAATAAACTATTGACTATTGATCCCATTTCCTGTTCTTTTTTCTTCCTCATATCTGTCTAGGCCTGGGCAACCTGACAGTGTCTCAGCCCACGTGCAGTCTCTGACTGTGCGGCACTTTGCCTGGATCAGGCTTGTGCTTTCATACCATACTATATATACCATAATAAATAATTCTGTTTTCTCTTCATAATGTTTTCATTATTTCGAAACTCCTAAAATATGCAAAATGACATCTGCATCTATAACCCTGTTAATACAATCAAAGCGAGATTGCTGTCTTTAATGCAAAAAGATTGTTGCAAAATTTTGTCATGATTTGATTCACAATCGGTGTGCCAAAATTGTCAAGCAGCTGTATGAACTACTCAAAAAACCAGAGACCCTGGCTTCGAACCATTTGTAAGCGCTGTTTTCCAGCTTTGAAGGATGTTGACCGGCTTATTTCTTCCAAGTAGTCTTTTGCTTTATCAGCAACGTTTCCTGACGCTACCAAATCGCAATTGACCCCTGATTTAAAGTGAACTGGGCCACTCGATTCATCTTTTTTAATTGTTGTTTCTTATGACATGAATTCTCAGTCATTCATCCAAAGTGACACAACAGTTAGTGTCTCAGCGACCAACTGGATCTAACAGTCAATCATACGCACCGGTTGCATCAAATTTTTATCTATGCATCCTCGACCGGCACGAAACCCGTTTTGATCCCCGCGGATTTGCTCTTATCGTTTGGTATTCAACCGGTGAAGCAGGATGGAGGCCCAATAGAGCTTAAGGTTCCGGAGTACATTGGAAATCTCTGATTGAGTCGGAGTCTCGAGAGAAATCAACCACGCCGAAAAGTTTTCCGTATCTTCGAAATCAGTGGGTGCAGAAAGCCAGTTAAACTGCCTCAAAATGTTCTGCCCATCGCTTCATTTGCCTGTGCATATTAAAAACTGGCAAACCATCTGATTCACGTATCAACTCACTGATGCCTGGTCGCCCGCTTCCAGTAGTCTCGATGAGTTGGAACAATTTTCTGAAATTACCTACAGCTGCCGCAGATTCCATTTTCGTAGCCTTACAACTTCGCCAACTTTCCCTGACGGTTCTCAAACTGGCAACTAGTTTACGGCTAATAAGCCTTCGTGACGCATCATGTATGCTATCAGCAGAAAGCAACTGACGTTGGTCCATTAGTTGGAGAGAATTTACAGAAACCCAGCGTTAAGCTACTCGGGAATTCAGGCCACAATTATCCAACGCGGCTGTTTCCAAAGAGGTTTGAATCCCACTCCATTGGTCATCGATAATATTTTGGGTTGCCATAGGTAAGTACTGATCGTTATCGTCATCATTATCATGGAGAACAAATTTGGATAATGACAGAGTGTCAAGCACCATAAAGCATCAGAAGCAAATAAGCAGAGACATAAAAATCGGGCAAGCGCAATATACGTAAAAAGTAGCATGTTCTTGTAGTTTCACTGCTTGTTTATACAATGTACAATATCAGTATCATTATGCGATAGGCGACTAAGTTGAAACCAGCGCATAGATTCTTTTGGAGGTGTGTGTTAAAGCACCTGCCGCTGCCAAATTTGTTTCGTAGATAGCACAGGAGCGCTTACCCGTGAATGGAAGATTTGAGTGGTTTCGTCGCCGAAAAAGTGAAAGGATATATTATTTTGCCTGTCCAATGTTCGAAAAGACGTTTTTGCATGCCAAGTTGACAAGGTAACGCTCAATATTACGAACTTCAAACGCAAGCTCACTGCATTCGCGCCACTGACTGCGGTTCGCGCCATATCGCCCGAGGTTTCCGACCAACTATTAGGTGGATATTTTTAACCTCATCCTGCAAACACCCGTTAGCTGACATCTATTTGATCAACACGATGCTGTCGCTGAATGCGAGCAATCCTACACAGTTACCGAATGAGGCCTGTGCAACCTGGCAGTACCTTGGCCCATGTGCAGTCTTTTACTGTGCAGCACTTTGCCCAGATCATGCATGTGATTTCATACATACATACATATACCGATTGACAAAATCAGAAAGCCGACGTACATCTTCCGCTCGGATAGATCAGGTTCTCGCAATTAAAGAGAAGCGTATGACTTTACCTTTAGTATCGCGTGTAATCGCATTGACGCCATTAATTTCGTATGTCAACACACGTTATACCTGCTTCGCGTACAATCTGTGTGATCTGGATCTTGACACAGCTGCCAACAAAAATACAACTACTGTGATAAACGTAGATATCGACCAGTTCTAGATTGATATATCAGTTACTCAGCTTTGGAACAAAGCCTCTCAATTCCAGTTTAAGCGTTTTACACTTGTTACATGCAAATCTCATGCCATACCTCGAGGCTTCAACTGGCAATTATTTTTTTGACTTGTTGCATAAAATGAGTGTGTTCTCACCGAAGTGCCGTTGTCCGGGTACTGTAAATCGCTATCGCAAGTTCAAATCTCGAGCCCGTCGTACCAGCTAAAGCATTTCATACGACATCGCTAAGTTGAAAATAAACGGCTAGTTAAGGCGTATATAGCACATATATAGAAACTATAAGCTCGTTTGAACGTAGTAATGCGCTACTCCGAATTTCGCTCGTTCACTCGGATACTACTAGCTCAAGTTAGCACAAAGATTAGCTCGAATGTGCCAACGTACTACGGAGATTTGAAGAAGTTCGTCTGTACAATCTTATAGTTATTGTAATCGTTGTAACACGACTCAAACCTTGCCAGCTGAATGCTCTGCGCAACTGAGTTCGATGTTTGATTTCAATGTTCCACGCTTTTTTGATTCTTCCAAGTTCATTTTATATTCCAGATAAATGGTTTCATTGGATGTAGAACTTCCAACCTTAGAAGAGCTGGATGTTGATGAATTGAAATTAAGTGCCGTTCCTTTGCTAGCCGCTGGCATTCATTTGGCAAAATACTGTGATGATCAATGCAAAGTAATTGCGGTACCACAGTTCATCACATCTAGGAATTTATGCTTTGCCGGTGGGAAAACCATGATCCCCGTGCCTGTGTCAAAGAAGGAAAAATGGTAACGGCTTGTGCACAGGATTTTTTCAAACGCGTCAAAAAACACTGTGCTGATCAGTTTACTTCTTATTTCACCTGCATTCATAAGTATGGCGGGCCAACCTACTCATTGAATAAGTCAGTTCTCTGTTATCTACTTTTTTGTTACAAATCGTTGTCATAACTAAATTTGCATGTACAGTTTCATAAAACGCATCGTGTCTCTTTAGTATACACGTATGTATGAAAACATGATTCTGATCCAGGCAAAGTGCTGCACAATGATAGACTGCACATGGGCTAAAATACTGTTAGGTTACCCAGGCCTAGATAGATATGAGACTTGACTTAATCCCTTGAGTTCCTGGAGGAACATAGGGCGTCGGCAACTTGTCTCCACTTTGGTCAGTCCATAGCAGCCAGTTTGATGTCGTTCCAGTTAAGTCCACATTTGTGTTTTCGCATGCAGCTCAATACCGCTGGTAACTCTTACACTTTGTTAGATGCATAGCACGGATTTGCAATCGTGCAGTATTTCTGTGCTGTGCGGCTAACATCGTGCTAACTTGATTTGCCACCGGTAGTGAGCTGCATGCTGAAACACGCTGGAGTCTCACTACCATTTCTATTTTCTTTCTATTTCTCTCGTCATATCTGTCTAGGCCTGGGCAACCTGACAGTATCTCAGCCCACCTGCAGTCTCTGACTGTGCGGCGCTTTGCCTGGATCAGGCTTGTGATTTCATACATATCGGTGGTCAATCAATTTAGCACAATGTTAGCCGCACAGCACAGAAGTAATGAGTGAGTGCAGCACGATTGTGTTGTTTCGTGGTACGATCAATTGCATCAATTGAACCATAATCAAGCTGTCTTTTGCCAGTGTCATTTCTTATTATAATTTGTAACGCTGGCCTATTCGCACAGTGAGTATATTGAATCATGCCTTATTTGACTTTTTCTATCAACGTAACTTGTCTCAAAATATTCATTTGCATGCTTTTCCGTCACACACTCACGTCTGTTCACATTTAGACATCACTGCTTTCCTGGTTAATATTTTTCTTACATTGTTATTGTGCGAAACACTCACAAGCGCTACGCGCGTCTCTCATTCGACTCCAGGTGCCGTTCCACGCAATATCCGTTTGATGACTGCATCAAAGCCTATTTGGGCCAAGATCGACCCGAACCGAATTATTTCAATCGCGTCCGTTTGCACAAGACCGATCGTCCCAAACCGGTGATCAAACCCGCCCCCATGCCTGATCGTATTCCCGGTTTGGAAGTTTTTCCGGTGGATGAAACGAAAGGTGACGTTGAAAAACGAAAAGTCGACGAATGGTTCGGTTGGTAGTGTTCCTCTAAGTAGTCAATTTCCATATTATCTGTTCGTTTTGTCCATTCGTCTAATAAAGTTATCTTTAAATTCATGAGTGCTGTTTTGCTTCCTTGAACGATCATACAATCATAAAGAACAAACTTCAGCTGTTTTCACGAAAAATGGTGTAACGTTTCGGTGTTTCGAGTACTGATTGCCACGCACAACCATATGTGTTTTGATAAATCCATAGAATCATGAATATTCTATGCTTGAATGGTAATTTGCGATGCTTAGTTGTGATATTGAGCTACCTGACCGAGGTATTTTCCTGAGAGGTTGATAACTTTTGTCAGGTAGAACGTTCAAAACATTAACTTGAAAAACGAGTTTTTCGACTGCGTGACTTGATATTTCTACATTTGTGTGCGACTTCATTTGAGACCTAATTTGCATCATTCCTTAACGAACTCCTCTTCAAAAGCTACCGCCAGTTTAATATTGTTGTCTATTGTGTTCATGTTCCAACTTTCTCGTAGTCTGTATTAAATCGGTCTTGAGTGCGTGTGCTTGACTGACACGTAATAACGATGAACATGTAAATATCTTAAAACTGGGCCCTCACATTGTACGATGGTCCGCGGATGTCCTGCTAGGCTTGTTAGAGTTGCGTAGCGACGTTTATATGCAGTTTTAGCGGCCGGCCATATCATTTTCCAGCGCCTCTACAATAGGTTCTCGCACCCCTTTTGATAGATGCAACGATATATTCAGAATACATTTTAAACGTCAAAGAAGGTTAACATAAACACAAAAACGAATTAAGCTCTCCGCGAACACAGAATACACTGATAAGTTGACAAGGCAGAATGACACCACTCTTAATAATTTCTCGCACCCATGAGAAGTGTCAAAAAAAGTTACAATTTAGATTTGTTTTTCTCCGACATGTATGCTAATGATTAACGTTTCTTGTTAACTCTCCATGGTGATGTATTGATGGTAAGATTTTAACTTCGCTTGCGTATTATATCCTTTGGGCTTGATGTGATACAATTTGATGTTGCCATGCTTACTTACCCTATAATGCATGGTTCGGAATCGTGTATTATGGTTGTTTTTTGAAAGCATCTTTATGCGAGGAAGGTTTGGGGTCATGTCGGACTGAATCTTTCGTTCTGAAGTCGTTCTACTCGATCTTGAAATGTGCTTTTGTATGTTACCATCGATGTGTATTTGTTTCCACCCAGTATGTCCGGGTGTAGTCTGCTCGAGGTTTCGTAGTATTTCAAGATGCGTTCATTTCACGGTCACTGTGTTTCATTCCCATTTGAAGTTATAATCTACTCATATGTATAATAAGTAGTCCGAAAAACAGATCGCCAGCACACTTTTGGTTTCGTGGTTGTTGCCACTCATTCTGACTTTGTGCTGAACCCAATATTTTGCAAATTTGGGGATTAGTTATTTACAAAATGTTATTTAGCTCTAAATGGGTACTAATTGCATGGATGTGCAATCGTGTGGTACTTTTGTGCTGTGGCTAATACCGTGCTAATTTGATTGGCGACCGGTATTGAGCTGCATGTTGGAATATCCTGGAGTCTCACTACGATTTCCATTTTTATTTTCTTATAGCATATCTATCTAGGCCTGGGCTATCTGTCATCTAGCTTGATGAGAAAACGTCCAACAACACCTATGCAAGCTCGGCGAACACCATCTTTTATGGGTACCGAACTAATTCGAACAGTTGTAGTACGGCAATACTCCAGCTACAGCATAATGGTTAGTTTTCATGTGAAATCAAAATTATGGCTTTGTAACGAGGTTACATACTGACTGGAAAGAGGGTGAAGACGCCAGGCAAACCATCGATTTAGTTGTGGTGATGCATATACAAACTTGTTTGTCGCGCGCACGATAAATTGGATACAGGTACAAATGAACCTTTTCAGATTAACGATAGGGACCGATTTAATTGCGTACTTTGTTGCTGTTCATCCAGAAGGGTGTTGACAGTATTCTAGTGAAATAAATGGAGGGATTTTTCGGTCCATGTCTTCTTCCACATGCGTCAGCGACATGTATGCTAGTTAGATGAACTCCACATAAACTCATTAGATACGATACTAGCGTGTTCGATTGTTACTAGTTAGATCGCTGTTACAAAATTTTGAGCAAAGGTTTGCTAACCAACGGGTTGCACAACGACCAAAATATAATATTGACATAAGGTGTTAAAATCTTGTCATCCCCAAAGTTAATTTACGTGCTAATTTTGTTGCGTTAGCATCATTAAGGGTTCAATGTCCTCGTACAATCAACAACGAAAATCATTGTACTAGGTTTAAGATGCAACACCATAGGATATAGGTATAAAGTTCATTCAAATCCGCAGCGTGTGTAATTAGGCTAGACAATGTTGGTGTGTACCTGAACACTTTCCAAATGTGTCTATTGGGATGATTAAAATAATACCGCGTATGGGTGCTAAATTGTGAAAATTGTATCTCCAGGTGCAGTCGTTCGAAAGAGGGTGTGTAGTATGTAGGTTTTTACTGAAACTCCACCACTGCTTTGGACGCAGAAGCTTTATCGATTTACAAGGTGAAGACATATTTTCTGATTGTACAGTTCGAGAAAAATACATGGACGGAGTAAACATTCCGACGACAGATAATGCAGGATTGTGGTACCTGTATGGTAAGCATATGACTACGTGTCGAGAAGTGGGAACCAAGTTTAAGTAAGTGTCTACTTGTGTGGGACACCGTACGTGTTATTTTTTAGGTTAGTATCAAGTCACCACGAATGTGAATGTGTTCGAGGGTGCCATTCAAATAAAGCACACGTACAGAATAAAGGTATTCACATGAGTTATGTCGGGAATATATAACTGACTGGCTACCTGCGCATTGAGAATCACGATATTTGATCAAATGTTGATACTGGTGGTTTGGAGAATGTAATATTTTCTAACTGTCACATGCTTCTACGAAGCAGACGAACTCTACACCATTGTTTGTTTGTTTCTGTATTTGGATTTCCCTTCGTATATTATGTCATGAGCGTCCGACGCATGCATTCATTGGATTTGGCAATTCCACATTATCATTTAGATATAAACCGCAATTTTTCTCAGTTTGAATCTGACGGACAGCAATCTTTAACCCACTTGATTTCGGACTGCTGAATAATTGCACGGTAAGGGTTTCAGCCTGTCTGAAAACAGTAGCAGATAGAAAACGTCATTAGCTATCGAACAATTTGCAATTTGTGAATGTCCGTCAAAAGAATCCATCATGAATGGAACCGGTTTGTTCGAAATCGCTGGCAAATCAGATCGAGGTGACAAGCGCCACAGCCAGCCCGACGAGATTTGTCCATACAATATAGGTAGTATCGCTCATTGTGATTCACGTAATAAATCTTCTTCCAGATGGTGTTCCTTTGTCCTGTCTTATTCTTGGGCGGTTAATGCTTTGACACATTTTCCTCAGAGTGTAATCGTAACGCAATGGACGACTGAACACAGGGATGTGACTGACTTCAGATAGTGTTTTTCTTGAGCTGCCAGTCAACGGCGTAATAATCCTTGTGATAGAAAACGCGAGTTTACCTCGATTGACCCGACACCTTTCTCAATTACCTCTCGGATGCTCCTATGCATGTGGATTTGTTAAGCAGAATGTATTTTTGAATAACAATTTCTGAGTTGTGATTAATGTGCAGAGAGAAGTAGAATTCCACCCATTACTTGTTCGATTCCACGATTCAGGGGCCAATGACCACCCAGGCCACTTCAAACGTATTTCTCAATATTTACTACTGATAGAATAGCAGTAATGTAATGGGTACGTGTGAATATCGAGATTTGTGGTCGATAAATGTCATGGTTATCTGCGTAGTTAATTGCGTATCCTACTTATAAGTGCAACAAAACTGGCTTTAACATTACAAACTTCGTGACAGATTTTATTGATTTTATGGGTCTGTGCATTGTTTACATGAACGAACACGTTCAGTTTTGTGCAGTTTTGTGCAACTGTCATCTCAAGAATTTGATCAGCGTTATTTCTAAATAGGATCAAGATTTTCTTGGTGTCTATTGATCGCTGGATAGCTTCAAAAGTTGCTGTTTGATTGCGTGCAAACAATGGTGTATGGGTGTTTGTGTTTCACTAATATTTCTGGCTCGACCTTGTTTATCTCATATGGCATATCACGTTTGCTGAGTTTCGAACATGTGCATTACATCGCTCGCTTTCTTGTCCTGGATATTTTACGTAAACACGCATTTTTATTGTGTACGTAGTAATACTATGGTAGCGCCAGTCGATCTGTGTATGAAAATATTGGGTTTTATCAGACCAAGATTCAAGAATTGTATGGTGACAAAAAACTCATAGGTTAACAATTGCCCTAGCTTGGTAAATACTCGTTCATGATAAAGAAATAGCACATATTAATGGAGTGTCAAGTATAATCCAGTTGAATACTTACTGTGAATTAATACACAGGTTTAGTCTAATAGATTATGCAAATAATACGTATCCAAATTTCAAATGAATCTTTCGACGCTGGGAGTGGTAACAATAGTTTTGGGGAATGCATTCGAAAGGAAACACACATGCAGTGAATAAACATTTAGGCGACTGCTAATACCGAAAGGGGAGTCTATAATCTCACTGAGTGATTGCATATATGGTGTGAATGACAGTATTTGAATAAGTGTTTCAATAAGCGATTTGAAGTTTGTAATATTTGGCACGTAAGTATCACATTACTCCGGAGGCTTTTATAAAGGAGATTAGGGGGCTGGGCTGTTGCATTCGTTCCCCTTACATTATTTTCTCTAAACCAATTACGAATTTGGTTGTATGACAGTAAATTCTTTGAATCAGTAGTAAGTCATTTTTGAACCGAATATATTTTGAAAATCCGTCGCATCAGATACCGTCGCTTGTAAATGTCCTCACAATGCATGCTTTTCTTTAGGTTGCCGCATACTCAGACACCCAGCTCAAAATCGTCTGCCCAAAGTGATATTGGTACTAGAATAGCTTACCAGTTTGCAATACCTTGCATTTTGGAAATTGAATGGCAGCTTATTCCGTACTGACCATTCATGGATAGCATCTAAATCACTTTTCAGCTGTACACAGTCCGCAGTTGATTGTATCCGCATCCAAAGTTTAATATAATCAGCAAAGAGAATTCTGCAATTTGACCTCAGTACCGGCTCTGGGATTACACAATCTTACGTTTCAAGGTAATCTGTTTCTGTACAGTTTTAGTACGGATCGGGCAGCATCCGCCATGCTACTTGACGAAAATGTAACCTTAAAGGGATTTGAGCCTTTTCCTTGATAGTTCGGCGAACAAGGTATTCCGTATGTGTCGACGACTACAGAATTTTGAGAACAGATCGTCTCGGCAATAAATGACCACTGTTTCAGATCGTGTTCTTTTCTTTCATAAACAGTTGTGGCCCGTGTATTTTCTGGAACGTCGAGCAGAATAATACTTCTTGATGCTGCTTGATACCGACCATTCGGTGTTCGTTGAGTTTCCCATCAATGTACGTCAGCATATATACGGTGGCGTGAGTCACTTTGTGCTAGGAGCAAATACGAATTCAGTAGAACATTTTACATGTCCTTTTCGTTGGCAAAAGTGATCCTAAGCAAACGTGGTTTGTCTTGATTCGGGGACTTCGGGTGACGAGAGAGCAGAGTTGTCGACACCGGGTGTAAATTATATGAACCAATTCGATTGTAAATACCGAACCAATTTTCAAGGTCATGTTTTTGCCTTGCTGGAAAGAGCGTGACTTCTGATGCAGGAATATTGGTGCACTTACCTGCTTTAGTCACCATCTGGGCAAATGTTAGCTTGTTAGAGTGTGACGCATGCACTACGGGCTCTTTGGTAGTAACCTCTGCGTCTGGAATCAAAGGTACATTAATGACGATTTTTATCAGTTCAGTCAATTGATGAATTCCTGATTCCAGTTCATTTAAACGCGTTTCAATTTCATTATCAGCAGTGTTTGCCTTAGAGTACGTCACTGTAAGTCTGGCCTTGCATGCCTGACAGACGTAACAAACTCCTAGACAAATATCTCCATTATTAATCGGTAAAAATCCGAGGTCAGCGACTTGTCGCATTTTGAATGCACTTTGAAGGTGCAAGCGTACCACGTGAAAGACTTCGCCTTCGTACTTACTGCCTTTTGGCAAACCGTACACATGCAGCCCAATGCGCTTTGTTTTCTTTTCGTAGTCATCCGGTCAGGGGTATGAGCAGCACTGTTCAATGGTGTGTGCACAAGCATTGGTTCTGTTGAGAGAATGAATAATAATAATTCGCTCGTATTGTCGAATACCGCTACGAGAGTGGTATATCCAGAAAGCTGAATTCGAGGGTATTCCAACACGGTAGGTGCAAGTGGAAGGACAGTATATCCTGATTATCAGCAACTCAAAACAATGCGACCGCACAGCGCTATGGTCTAAGTGACAATGTGTTTAATGGTCTGAAAAGCATCAAACTTGGCAATAACCATGGGAGGGTGAACATTGAAATGTAAATGTATATAAACAAACTAAGCAATTAGATTTCAACAGTATATAGCTAGTCGAGATACGAATATTTAAATAAAAACTCGTCTAATTTCGTTTTAATCTCATGCAAGTTAGTGAAGTAGAAGGTAAATTGTTTCAAGTAAAACAGACGGACAGAAGAAAAAATACCTTTTACAGTTGGCGCAGGAATGGGGCATCGCCACCATCTAATAGTGGGTCGGATAATTCCGCGTATCTTTTCACGTTAAGAGTCTTTATAAGAGATGGTTGGGGTTTGGAATATACTGTAAATTAGGATGAGGTCTCCTGTGATTCGTCGATAGGTCATATCGAACAAATTCAAATGCGCTTCCAAATGCGCTATCGCATTCTTAGAAAAAATTGTTTTTGAATGCTACAAACAACTAGTGTTTCTGCATCGGTGACATACGTGCTTCATGAATTCTCTATCTTTTCTTGAGCCAGGAAGACCATGGCCAGCACAGCGATTCTTATTGGTCTCTGTTTTTTGCTATTCATGAATCCGTGGGACAATATTTGTGATAATTTCACAATACCGTAAATTAGATTGATGACACAGGTTTCTTTTTTTAAATGGCATCTTAGTTTTTGAAGGTGAAGGTTTTGTTAAGCTGGGCACATCCAGGACATCCCAAACTTTGTTTCTTTCACTGCACTTTCCAGGAATTGTGAATCCATATGTCAAGTGGAATCTACTTGCTTTTCCACATTCATGAACCGGTATTTGTTGAACTTAAAAGGCAGTTTGTACTTCATCGACCAAATTCGAACCGTATCGTGATTTTTTGTAATAGCGAACAGTCTTCTGGGTTACGGATACAACTCCACATCTTTATCACGTCCGTGAATAGCAATATGTTACTGTGAACATGTTCCGGTATTTCATTGACGCAAATCAGAACGCGGAATCGGGTCAAAGATGATGGATCATCAACATGTGTCAGGGTAGTACTGCTTGTATGGCAGTCATTGAGCCAATTCAACAACTTTCCGGTGATACCAAGCCTTTCGAGTTGTTGTAGTATGCGGTGGTTAACATGATCAAATACTTCGGGGATGTCTAGGTAGCATGCATCAATTTCCTGTCCTTTATCTGAACCGTGTTGCCAATCCTCTAATATTATCAGTAAATTAGATAAACAGGAATAATTCAGTCTAACTCTGTACTGTTTAATCAAAAGCAAATGATTATTTTAAAAATGTTTTACTAGATCTACAGCATTGAAGAGTCATTTGCTACTAATATAAAAGAGGCTATCACTCGAAACATTTCCAGTGTTTCCTCGGAAATCTGAATTCTTGCGGGTTTGTGATTGTAGTCGTCCGGGCTCTGGACGATTCCTACTCTTGTGTTATGACAGAAGTTGTAATGCATATCATTCGAGGCCCAATGATTAGCAATATGCAAGAGTTCGCATCGCACTATTGCAATACCAGCACCCATCAAGATTAATGAACCAAGAATTTATGGTGAAAAAAAGCAATCGCTTTACATGTAGCATTGGATGACAGATATAAAAATACAGAGGCAGCAATCAAAATTCTATTGAGGTGTTTGGTTTGTGTGGGTTCATATGAGGTCAATATACAGTGCCGATAGTGGGGTGCTCTTGCTACAAGCATCCAGTTTCGATTTGAATTCACAGAGCTTAGGAGCGTTCACAATATCCTGTGATAGT
>JACCGJ010001803.1:0-16241 GCA_013407085.1 Atriophallophorus winterbourni | reverse complement strand
GGAGGATTACCTCCGTGACCGTGTTATTCGAGTAAGGGTTGATGGTGCTTTGTCACGGCCCATTACAGTAACAAGTGGAGTGCCGCAGGGATCGGTGCTTGGACCAATTCTTTTCTTGCTCTATGTAAACGATTTACCAAAATTTGTTCGGTGCAAAATCTTGCTATTTGCGGATGATATCAAGTTGTGGACACAAGTACGCACAACTGAGGATTGCAGACAGCTTCAGCTGGACCTCAATGTCTTACAGGAATGGTCGGTTAGAAATGAACTTCCTTTCAATGTGAGAAAATGCAAGGTATTAACAGTTGGAAAACCCTTCGAGTTCTCTTACACCCTTGGTTCCCATACTCTTGAAATAACTGACAAGGAGAAGGACTTGGGTTTGTGGGTGAGCAGCACGTTGAAACCGTCACACAACGTTAAGGCTGTCTACGAAAAGACGTCAAAAGTACTGAATCTGCTGAAACGCGTGTTTGGGAGTTTCACGGAACCGACTGTTCATCGAATAATTAATACCTACTTGAGGCCCACCATGGAGTATGCGGTTCAGGCTTGGTCACCCTGGTTAAAGAAAGACATCAATCTCTTGCAGCGAATCTATCATCGGACCACGAAGCTCGTGTGCGGCTTAAATCACAAACAATACGAAGATCGTATTGCAAACCTCAACCTCTTCGACTCTCCTTACCGACGTCTTAGAGGTGATCTGATCCTAATGTTTAACATATTGCATACCCCCAGCCATCCACTTAATACACTATTCACACGACAACCACCAAGAACCAGCCGGAGTCATGAGTACACATTACTAATTCCCGACTCGCGACTGAACTGTCGAAGATATTTTTATTCTGTACGTGTATGTTTCACTTGGAACTCCCTACCCTCGAATGTTGCACATGCACCCAACTTGGATATATTCAAATCCAGCTTAGACAAATTCCTGTCGACCCATCCGAACATTGAGACTATGTATTTCACATCCTAATAACTTTGAACTCACACATCAAATCATCTCGACCCCATGGACATACATGTGCCACTCCACTGAGTGAAAACAGTTTCTATCATTTGGATTTTTACCTGATTCCCGAACTGTTCAGTAAGCAAACGAATCCCGTTTTTACTGAGATATGTTATTTGTAAATTTCCATATTTTTCTGTGGTTTTTGTAAAGCTATATGCTTTTTTAGACCATTAAACTCGTCTAATTTCGTTTTAATTTCATGCAAGTTAGTGAAGTAGAAGGTAAATTGTTTCAAGTAAAACAGACGGACAGAAGAAAAAATACCTTTTACAGTTGGCGCAGAAATGGGGCATCGCCACCATCTAATAGTGGGTCGGATAATTCCGCGTATCTTTTCACGTTAAGAGTCTATAAGAGATGGTTGCGGTTTGGAATATTTTGTAAATTAGGATGAGGTCTACTGTGATTCGTCGATAGGTCATATCGAAGAAATTCAAATGCGCTATCCATTCTTAGAAAAACTTGTTTTGAATGCTACAAACTAGTGTTGCTGATCTGTGACATATTTGCTTCATGAATTCTATATATTTCTCGAGCTAGGAAGACCATGCCAGCACAGCGTATTCCATGATTAGTCTCTGGTTTGCATTCATGATCCGTGGGAAAATATTTGGTGATAATTTCACAAATACCCGTAAGATTAGATTGAGGACACAGGTTTTTTTTAAGGCAGTCTTAGTTTGAAGTGAAGTTTTTAAGCTGGAGCACATCCAGACATCCAAACGTTTTTCTTCAATGAACTTTTCAAGGTTATGTGAATCCATATGTCAAGTGGAATCTACTTGCTTTTCCACATTCATGAACCGGTATTTGTTGAACTTAAAAGGCAGTTTGTACTTCATCGACCAAATTCGAACCATATCGTGATTTTTTGTAATAGCGAACAGTCTTCTGGGTTACGGATACAACTCCACATCTTTATCACGTCCAATATGTTACCGGTATTTTACTTGACGCAAATCCGCGGAATCGGGTCAAAGATGAAAGATGATGCATCATCAACATGTGTCAGGGTAGTACGGCTTGTATGGCAGTCATTGAGCCAATTCAACAACTTTCCGGTGATACGAAGCCTTTCGAGTTGTTGTAGTATGCGGTGATTAACATGATCAAATACTTCGGGGATATCTAGGTAGCATGCATCAATTTCCCGTCCTTTATCTGAAGCGTGTTGCCAATCCTCTAATATTATCAGTAAATTAGATAAACAGGGATAATTCAGTCTAACTCTGTACTGTTTAATCAAAAGCAAATGATTATTTTAAAATGTTTCACTAGATCTCCAGCAATGAAGAGTCATTTGCTACTAATATAAAAGAGGCTATCACTCGAAACATTTCCAGTGTTTCCTCGAAAATCTGAATTCTTGCGGGTTTGTGATTGTAGTCGTCCGTGCTCTGGACGATGCCTACTCTTGTGTTATGACAGAAGTTGTAATGCTTATCATTCGAGACCCAATGATTAGCTATATGCAAGAGTTCCCATCGCACTTTTGCAATACCAGCACCCGTCAAGATTTATGAACCAAGAATTTATGGTGAAAAAAAAGCAATCGTTTTACATGTAGCATTGGATGACAGCTATAAAAATACAGAGGATGCAAGCAAAATTTTATTGAGGTGTTTGGTTTGTGTGGGTTCATATGTGGTCAATATACAGGGCCTAAAGTGGAGTGCTCTTTCATATAACCATCCAGTTTCGATTTAAAACCACGGATCGTAGGGCTGTTCACAATATCCTGTGATAGTGAAATCCACAGAAAGCAAATACGCACCGAGAAGAAACGACGTCTACAATCGAGTCTTGGTTGTGGTTTAACGAGACAACTTGATTGACTCCGTGTATTCTTAGGGGAACAAACTATTATCAAATCGCGGAGAGGGTAATTTTCCACCCGGGGTATTTTATATGTTAGTATCATGTCGCTCCTTACTCTACTTTTTGTAAAATCGGTCAATCTCAGTATGGCTATTCGCTCTTGGTATGGGATGTACTGCATCCCGTCACACAAAAAACAGTGGTTTATTAATCTTGGCCGTAGGTAATCAATCCAATTTTAATGTGAAGTGTAATGGGAAAGCACGTAAATGCGGAATTTTGGTCAATGAATATGTTTAACCCCATTATCATTTGTGTGAGCATATGTGATTAAACAGGTTGGTCATGTCAGCCTGTCTCAATAGTGGCTGACAAGTCCACAACTTGATACTTTACATCCACTTTGTGTTACGTGATTGAACACCGAGATTTGCTTCAAAGTTCAAGCTTCGCCCACCGTCTCCCCGTCGTTTCAACATATGCTGGTCCCGATTATATCTTTACGAATTGTAATGAAAGAGTCATTTGTGTTGTGTGACGGAAAAGCTTGGATATGTGATTATTACGCTTAACTTGAATCCAGAAAAATACGGTCTTAAGCTGTAAATGAATTATGTTCTGAAATTGGTTAATCGGTGCATTCTAGATTAACGCATGACGTCTTGACCGAATTATAGCCCAATAATCGATCAATGACGTAGTATGGATGCACTTGCATCTATAGAAGCGCAATTTCTTGCACGAACCTCATTCGAACCTAATTAGATCGCCTTGGTGAAACGTTCACCGGGAAAATGTTTACAATCTCTATGGTACCTGCGGGTTTGTTACTCATATTCTGCTACTTGAGCGGCGTTCGCGCGCTTATTCCTAAGGAATGTGCGCAAAACGTCACTCAACCCGGCAAAATCTGCTGCCCGATAAATCCAAACAACGGTTTGGTTTGTGGAGGACAAGAGCGAGGATATTGTTTAAAAATTTACGCGCCAAAGGAATCGTATCCTTCTGTGTTTGAACCGGATGATCGCCTGAGTTGGCCCACAAAGTTTATCCAGCATGCATGCCAATGTCAACCAAGGTATTTTGGTGTTTCGTGTGAGCGATGCTGGTTCGGATGGAAAGGCCCAGATTGTCGAGAAAGAGAGTTCAAAATAAGACGAGAGATTAGAAATCTGTCTCCCCGTGAACTATACATATTCAAAGACGTGGTCAAGCGAAGCTGGACATGGCCTTCCGGTTACGTTGTACTCGATGAATCAAAAATTACTAATGCTGATCCTATCAAGAAACCGAAATTCATATCTGCTAGTGTGCAATACTACATTACATTTCTTCACTACTACGGAGCAAGAGGAACCTTATTCAATGCCCAAAAACTCTGTGACGATTTTTCCCTGCTCAATTTCAATCACGATGGTGTCGTGTTTCCCACATGGCATCGGTATTACAATTTGATCTGGGAACGTATGTTGGCAGACATTGCTGAAGAAGTGCACGGTGTCAAAGACTTCACGCTTCCGTTCTGGGATTGGATCGGTGAAAAATCATGCAGAATTTGCACAAACAAATACATCGGCGCTCCCGGAGATATTGATAGTGATGGATTGAGGTTAGACGTGGGATCAATATTTTATAACCTGACCGATTTTTGTTGGGAGGAGGTCAAAGGAGAAGTCTGTGTTGGGTGTCAAGCAGCCGGACGTTTTGGGAAAATTACCAGACATTTCAGAGATTACGAGTTTCCTGATCAGGATGATATTGAGTTCACCTTAAGCAAAACAGAGTAAGTCAAATCGTCATTTAAGGTTGATAATATATGAGAAGCGCTTAACAACACTGGACATGAATCAGTTAGTTATCGTTGATACGAATCTGGTATCATTTTGGGCATAGAACGTGGAATTTCTTATTGCCATTTAAATCACCGATCATCTGATAATTTCATCCAAATTTGCCCACGTCGCCAGTAATATGGCAATTAATGTAGAAATGTATACATCAAAACCGCACCCTAGCATTTAAATTAAATTTGAACAACTTCGGCTCCCTGAATGAGGAAGAAACGTTTAAACATGAATCAGAGTTTAAAACAAATATCCGATTTTACTGAGACAAATGATTTTGATTTTGATGAAATGTACCTAGCATAACGATAATACTGGTAGCCTACGTTTTGTGATCCAACATTTACTTTGTAATGCTGAATTGATTATAGAAGAGTGGTCTGATTGCTTCTAAAGTTTTAGCTTGTAAGGCGTCTAAAGTGGAGCCTAATTAAATGTAAACCTTAGTATTAATGGAGAAAGTAAGCTGTCTGCTTCGATGAGAACTAGTCTCTCGTGACCGTACTCACTCTCAACTGACCGTGTCAGCATGAGAAATGTAGGTTGGATATGTGGTTACAAGAAAATTATACTATTTATTTTGTTATTCGAATAACTTGCGCACAAAAACAAAAGTTATCGACAATTTAATCTTGTGGCACTTGAGGCAGTTTCGTTGTTCACAACATTTTCGTTGTTGCTAAGAGCGATTTGCATCACCAACAACGTTTCTTTGAAAAAGATTCGTGGTCAGGAGTTGTAGGCTTTTAAAGGACGTTTGTCTAAACCTCCAACTTTTTACCGGTTGATTCGTTCAGTGCTTGTCTTCCTTTCATTCAATCGATTTTTTGTTGGCCCAAATGTATGAAGATTTGAGCACTAATGAAAAATTATCGTACACATTAATTTGATCAGTTATGAGTAGCTTAAATCAAGTTGATGCGCGTTCGGAAGGTGGTCTCCAAAACCATGAGGTTAGAGTCGTGAATTCGGATAGTTGCTTGGTGTTCATTCACTGTGTTGTTTATTGCAGTATCGAGATTCGAAAAATGTCAAGCAAAAAATATTAGAATAAACGCTGTTTAGAAATGTTCGAATATAATCACTGGTCAGACCGTTTTCGATTTTCCGAATCGCACAATTTATTGCTCGTCTGAAATTAGCTGCATTGCAAAATGATAATTTGTTGAATTAACTCAATTAATAAAGGAAACTCACAGGAGCGTCCTGGGTTTAGAACAACTATAACGTAAACCCTGGTCGAATAGCAAAATTTGGCTGCAGACATCACTTTATTATTTAGTATTTGGACAGCAAAGCCAGCTTTAAATAGGATTCGTTCCAACAAAGTGAAGCATTTAAAAGAGGATTTCATGAAGGCAATCCATGTTAGCTTCATTATTTTTAACCGTACGTTTTTATAATAGTTCTATTCTATTGTTTTAAAAAATATAATCGCAAATAAATGTATTAAATTTTACGCTACTGTCGGATAATGCTGGTACAACCAGTGTTCAATCACCTGGGGTTACACCCATGTATTACAACAAGAAATTCGCATTTTCATGTGTGATGGGCACACATTCAAATGCGAATGTTTCGCTCTTATTGCTGCTTTAGAACAATTCTCACCTTACGAAACGACCTTATTTAATCAATGTTCAATTTGTTAGGAATTTCGCCTAATTTTCGTTTTGCTTTTTCGAGGGTCAGTAACAACGCAAAAGTTTGGGACCAACACGACTGCGTGCGATTCGGTTAACCCTTAAATGCACAAATTAATTTTTAGGCTGAATACGCTACACGTCTATCTCTCGCAAACTCCCGATGCACACTGGCGTTATATGCCGGATGACGGCTGTATCTCTGTATTAAACTGGTACTAGACTTGTATTTAACAGGTGAAAACACAAAGGAAACGACTTGAACCGATCACTGTTTATTTATACAACTTTCATTTAGCGTACCGAATTCGGTGCTATGGGCAGTAAAGGGTTAAACGGACGCCCACAAACCTCAGATGCCTAAATAGATTTTTCGATGTAATTGCTACTCATGAGTAGGCAGAAGAGCTTTTATGTTCGCTCAATTGTTTTTCGTCCAGTAATAAACGCGTATTTTACGAAATTTTAAAATTTTAGCTATTTCGTACCGGGAGAACGAGACAGATCTACTTGTGATTCATTCCACATGGCTCTCGAAGGATTCTGTGGCTTGTCAAGAACAGCTTCATCGAGACTTTGGACACACAATCGAATTCACAACATGATACAAGGTAGTATGGAAACCACAGCAACCGCACCAAACGACCCGATGTTTCCCTTACATCATAGTACAATCGACAAAATTTTCTCAGTAAGTCTTAGTGCAATTCAAATTGAAAGTAATACCTGCATTTTTGAATAGATTCTTAGCATTTGCCGTACATCGTTAAATACGAACCTTACGGACGTTCCTCCGTGTAGTCAGTAATTATTATTTCTAGTATTCACTAGCAGCACTTGCACATCCACAGTTATGTACGATAGTTTACATGTCACCTTTAAAAAATCGATCGAAAGCAAGTCCAATTCACCACGTGATATCAATGTTGAGTGTTCGAGACCTTCTGTTTATCTAGTTGTTTCATCTGAGTATGAAAGCTAGTGTGCATCGCTGAGCTTATTTTCATTTATCCATAAGATGCTAACAGTATTAAAAGAGCGAAATCTTATTTCAGGTTAAGTTTACTGTTTCACATAATATATGTATTAGGAAATCGGGGTAAATCATTTCCAAATCCACTTGTTATGATCAACAGAAGTTTAAATAATTAAAAGCGTGCCTATTTTCCAATTGCAGATGTGGTATCGTATAAGGAAACCTTCCATCTATGACTATCCGAACGAAAATGTACGGCCTGGACATTCGAGAGATGCCTTCATGATTGGAATCTTCCCGCTGGCACGCAACGGAGACATGTTCATCGATGTGAGCGCACTCGGCTACGAATACGAGGACCATGACTCTATTGGGCATTTTGCGCAAAATGGACGCGGCCCAGTGAATGTCCGCCAATTCCTATGATACAATACTACATACAAAATTTTTAAACGACGAAAGTAAACCTTAACGTGGAATAGATATAAACATCAGAACAGGTTAATCAATAGAATCCATTCTTGATTCCGTCGAACAGCGATTTCCTTTCACTGTTGATAAAAAGAAATTAGTTGTGGGTGTAGAAAAAACAATTAAGGCAAAGAAATAGGCATTTAAAAACGCGTATTAAAAAAATAAGTATCGAATAAAACATCATTTCGAAGAAGCAGCATAAAGTCAAGCGAAACTAGGATAAACGGCGCAGCACGAGAAAGCGTACCACGATCGCAAAATGATTGGGTGATAAAGTTATACTGACGCTTAAAGATGCTGAAAAAATTCGCCATACGAAAGTACCCGAGGAACATGCTGCTAGGAATGCAACCTGAACACAAAAATCAGTCGTGTGAAGGTGCCTTACACGCGCAAATTCAGGTCCAGTCACTTCTGTTCCGCTACTCTACCAGAAAAGAACATGTGTTAAATATAAATAGTTCAAGGTTTGTTGGTCGAAAGAGTGTTTGTGCTGCTGAGGAGTTGTACAGCATGCATAGCTAACGGTGCTTAATAGGTAAGTATTCAAGACGCCTCATTGCGCTGATCGCATGTATAGGCTGAAAGTCCGATTTTCAAAGTGTAGTAAGTGATATAATGAAACATTACGTCACTTCAAATTTATACGGATAAGCTATTTTCTATTCACCAAACCGAGCACTTCACAGCAATACGTAGCGCGTTGCGTTGAAGACGACCTTTATGATAATGTAGAGCGGATCTACGGCAGATAGTTGGTGAGCAATGATCATATTGTTTGAATCCTTCTTGGCGTGGATTTCGCTACTAGATTACGACAAACATGTATCCGACAGCATTTCATTTTTTGTTGCCTAAACCTTGTTCCAGATTCAGAAGGATAGAACTCAGGTGGGAATATTTCATCCTCGGTACAGGTTGTTTGGCTTTTACACAGTAAAGTATTTAAAGGGCATGGTATGAAAGCACAAGCCTGATCCAGGCAAAGTGCCGCACAGTCAGAGACTGCACGTGGGCTAAGATACTGTCAGGTTGCCCTATGTGCTATATACCATTATTTTTTCTCTAATGGGGCTGGCGATTTCGCCAAGTGTGTGAGTTATATGGACCAACACGGCTGATTCGCTGGGTATCGGTGTCAAAGTAAAAATAAAATATACTACTTAAAATCAGATCGGCAGGATGTTGTAAAACCGCGGGATGAAATTACAAATGATGCAGACCACAATCCGACAAGTCTAGTATTCACTGGTCTTATTCCTTGGTTAGTGATTGAAGAAACGCAACACGAATCACAATGAAGATACCGAACGATATGTTATTACAAAGCATCTAATGGCACATATTATGATGTATGAAAGCACAAGCCTGGTCAAGACAAAGTGCCGTACAGTGAGAGACTGCACGTGGGCTAAGATACCGTCACATACTGGCGCATATTAATCACGTAATGAGAACCATGCATCAGCTAGGTGATCAAACGTAAGCGCACACTGCCGAATGCAGCAGATTTGATAAGGCTTCATAGTTTTTTGTAATCACTGAGGTTTTCGATACCAATATTTTATACTTTTAGACGAGAGCGTGGGGCATTGTATAAGACATTGAATAGCCGAGACTGTGTTCGGTTTGCAGCGTTACATAGCTGAACACTTATCATAGATTGCGCGTGCGAATAATTATTCTTTCTTTGTCCATAACGGGATTCGGTAGGGACATAAGATCTCGCATTTCAAGATAGCGATTAATATTTTTTAGTAAGGTGTAGGCTGAAGAGTATGAGATTTAAATTTCTACAAGATGAAGATTAAATCTAGTCATCATTATCGAAGACAGTAAAACATCGACGACTAACTATCACACAATCAGTAATGGGATATTGTCAAGCTGTCGAGATCACACGAGAAAGAAGCACATTTAAATTGGAGTGATGCGATACCCTTAACACATGCAAAAACAAAGTAGCGCAAAATCAGTACCACAGGCTTTTATTCTCATGTCGTAACAAACTGTCCTCGTCGCTCTACAGACAAACGCCAATAATAGGATGCTTAAGGTAAGGCCACTGAACGGGGTTTGGGGAGAAGTCTGTTATATAGAATTAGGACCACTTCAATCGCTGACTTTCGAAAGGTTACGATTTAGGGGCTCTTAACAGTCTACGATACATGGTGATATGACCACCTCGGGTTCTCTATCAATCGGGGTGAGTCGTCGTAAGTTCCGGGAGTTGATGGCATCCATAATACTTCACATTACCAGCGTGACCTGTTCCATGTCAATATAACAACCAAAATGCTAATGATGGATGACATCGCTTATTCCGATTACCAGCGGTAATGTGGCCATGGACCCAAAACTTCAAAGCATGACAGGTGAACTACATGGAACCGTGAGACGATTACGCTCGATTGGAGCTAACCCAAACCTCGCGGTACGGGGCATCGACGCAAAACTTGTCTATGGCTGTGTAAATTTTAGCAGATGCATCAATGTTGGTGGATGTTTGAAGCATGTGATATAAATATGTACAGTAAACGATGTGCCATTTCTGTACGGTTGTGAAACAAGGCTGATCCAAGCAGAAGATTTCCGCCAACAAGTTATAGTTAACGCCCGTTTCGACAGCCGTTCGAAGTAGCCTCGCGAAAAGAAAATTATTTATACTTGCTTACTAGCAATTTAAGAATACCGCAACCGCTCAACATAGAGCGCCTTGCTAGTACAGCCAATAAGAAAAAGTCATGATCAACCAATGACATGGACCACTTAGGTGAAAAAACATGCGATCACCCTGGATCGCTTCCTTGGTTTGAAACACGAATATGCGATCGCGCAATCGTTCTATACGGCACATGTAACAGTATGCTACATTATCTGCACGGAGGTGCATATCGAAATATGCGACTATCACTACTATACTACCGTTTTTATATCTGCCATGGTACCGAGTACGTGTAGTCCATGACTCTCACTTTCTACGGATAGATCGCGGTGCGCTACAAAAAGGTAGCCGGTGCAAATGCAATGTTTTTTATTATTTAATTATTATTGGAAAACAGAAAAAGCAATAGTATATAATCGCATTCAGTGAAACTACTAAGTCACAACACCGTTATAGATATACTATTCTTCACAATCCCATTCGTTTGACAGTGTTGTTTCAAACCAATACAATAATATTAAACGAGAGACATGATAAGCCGGCCACGGGTTTCAAGGCAAAAGTCAGAAGTTACGACGCTGACAAACATCCGTATCTGATACGAATGCATTGAAATGTTCAACAAACTACTCCAAAAAATCAACCAGTAGCAAGCTCTTACATTTTATTACACAATTTGCAAATAAGTTTCGAATTTCCTTTGCGTTTTGCCTAAATCAGCGAAACTGCATTGACGCTAATTAAATCCATTTATAAATAGGTTGCTCGAAAAAATGTTACACCGAAGGGCCCAGTGAACACACATTGGTGTAATAATAATATTTAGCTGAAAAGAAAGCACGCAAGCGAAATATTCCCTTAAACGATCTTGCAAAGCAATTAACAGAGCAGCGTGAAGGCCAGGTAGCCACATTGTATTTCAGAGGTCATACGCGTGAAATAATAAGTAAGACTCGAAAGCTTTAAAATCGCGAGACTTAGATTCCTCATTTAAGCTTCCTTCCAATATGGTATGGTATGAATGCACAAGCCTGATTCAGACAAAGTGCCGCACAGTCAGAGACTGCACGTGGGCTAAGATACTGTCAGGTTGCCCAGGCCTAGACAGATATGAGGAAGAAAAACGAACAGGAAATGGTAGTGAGACTACAGCCTGTTTCAGCATGCAGTTCACTACAATCTGACAAATCAATTTAGCACGGTGTTAGCCGCACAACACAAAGTACTGTAAAATTGCACGTCCGTGCCTGTTTCTTCCACCAACATTTCTATTAGAGCTATTTCGAAGAGCGTATTACCAATACATTAAATCATGCTGCAACTATCAAACCGATTAAGGGTGCATCATGTGACGTGTTTATTTTTTGTCAATAATTCAATTCCTAATAATTAGGAAACAGGCTTGGAGCCAAACGAACTGCTTAGCAAAAAGGCAGATTAGCTTCATCATCGTGGATAACATTACACCGGTTACAAGTATCAAGTGATCTACAACTATGACACCCTAAAATAATAAAAAGATAGGGGAGGGTTGAAAATGCTACGGAATCTGTAATTTGGAAAAGACACATTCGGTTGACATGCCTAAACATGAAATCAGACGCACTTAACCGAGTATTGTCAAGGAGTAGAGCGAATGCTTTAAGACGGCATTATTTGCTCTGCTGCAACAGTCGGCCTCGAAATAAACGCTGCAAAAACCAAGGCACATTTTTAAACTGTTACACGAAGCGTCCAGGACTGTCCGATCGAGTATGTTCCAGTTTTCAAATAGTTCGTTTCCAGTATGTTGCCCAATAGACAGGCGAAAGATGAAATATAGTTAAGGGCTGATTGTGCGCGTAACGACTTTCTGCTGCCAAAAGTCCCCTTTTGGAGTAGGTTCTGGATAAGCTTCAAGGGTAAAATACGTGTCTACCAAGCACCGATCTGAACTGTACTGTTTTATGGAAGTGAGACGTGGCCACTGAGATCACAGGAAGCACGATATTTAGAAGTGTTCGACAATTGGAATGATTGAGATTATTACACTATATATGGAATGAAAGCACGAGCCTGATCCAGGCAAAGTGCCGCACAGTCAGACTGCACATGGGCCTAGACAGATATGAGAATAAATATGGTAGTGAGACTCCAGCGTGTTTCAGGATGCAGGTCATTACCGGTGGCCAATCAATTTAGCACGGTTAGGCGCACAGCACAGAAGTACTGCACGATTGCACATCCGCGAAAAACGCATTCAATCAAGTTTGGTCGACGATAGGACCGACTCCAGCTTTAGTGTAGCCTTCAACGCCATATATCATATCCTTACAAAGATACTTATCATAAAGACAAAGAAAACAAAGCAGAAATACCGCCATTGGGTACTATTGCGTCGCGTGGCTCACACTAACCGTAGCCATGCCAATGTGTGCGGCCCTGGGAAGTGTACTTGTTTGATTCGTTCTGTGCTTGAACCAAGGATGCAAAACGGGCGACCGATGAACACATTCCTAATGGCAATTTTACGAGGTTGCCTCGTTGTTTAGTTGGAAGATCGGACAAGAAGCATTCAAATACTACAGATAAGGGTTGTGAAACTATGGGGCACTGGAAGTACACACAGTATATAAAGGTTAGTTTGCAGTTAAGTATGAATCACTATTATTCAACGGCACAAAATCGAAGGAATAATGATTGCATCGGGGCTGAATTAGCAAATCTACCGAAGAGTGACGAACAAAATACAAACGGCTAAAAGGCATAATCCCAGGCTGATTAGGAACAGAAAACATCATATGCACCTTTGGATAATATTGGGCGTCCGATATAATGACTGGGTATCTAACGCTGCAGTTCGGGTGCGATGCAGCAAAATACCTCCGCTTTTCGTTCACATTCAACGGCGAAGACTGTACTGGTTTGGCCACATCCTCTGAAAGACAGTATCAGCTCTCACGAAACTCGTTCTCGACCCTAAACCCGCTCGTACTGAGTCGGCGGTCAACTGAAGACCTGGCTCTCAACTGTGAAGGAGTACGTAGACTATTGCACGGATGTGCAATCGTGCAGCATTTCTGTGCTGTGCGGCTAACATTGTGCTAAATTGATTGGCCTGGGTAACCTGACAGTATCTTAGAACACGTGCAGTCTTTGACTGTGCGGCACTTTGCCTGGATCAGGCTTGTGCTTTCATACCATACCATACGTAGGTTGTCTACGGCTTTAGGGTAGGAACGCGATCTCGCTTTTGATCGACGCGCGTGATTCGATACATTAATGAAGCCGGCTAATTCACCCGTTGAGCCAGCCGCACAAAGTAAATAAAAGTAACAACTTCATTGCGGCTTTCAATGTCACGCATCCTAACGGGCTACTGTAAACTCTGACTAACGTTGAACTTTAGGGCTAGCACCAGATATATTTTCACATACATTTACCTGACAACTTTGTACGATAAGATAAATAATCAGATGAGGTGCCTACACATGAAACAAGACAGACTGAATCAATTGTTTTGAAAAAGTAAAGAGACATTGGCATAACTTCTTTACCGCTTTACCTGTCAAGCATTATAACAAGTTAGTGAAACCTGACGCACACAGAACTGCAACAATAGAGTCCGATTTATTCATGTACTTTTACCAAGCAGCTTTGTGTAATTGGGAATAATGCGTTCCCATCGGCGCAATGGAAATCAAGAAAGACCGCTAGTGAGCTGACTATAAGTATGGTCATGTTCAATGGATTACCGAAAAGTGAATATGTAATCAACACAATCTACCGGCAAGAAATCCTGTTTGCTAATCACGAATCTGTGATTCCATGTAAGGCGCCGGAGATGTTAAAGAAGCCGTGTAATGACGAGCGTAATATACAACTGATCCTAAAACAAGTATGATGAAAATGCTCATTTGAATGCAGTTCCATCACACATGATTATTCTTTCCGTGCCATATCTAACGGAAAAGGTCAAGTAATGTGCATAGTAACATCACAAACCTTGATCAGAACTGGGGCTAGCAGATCAGGACCAGTTGCCTTATACCTTTTCATTCACATTATCTGGAGTTTGATTACTGCTTTTTTCAAATCAATTGACCAGGGATGATAATATAGAATAGAAGACAATGGGCTAACTACATCGCTTATGAAAATGCCTCGTCAAACGAGACGTGTCTCAATTTGTTCGTGAATAAGGCCCCATCGTTCACCGATGGCTCGCTGAACCAAACGGTTTTGGAACTAGTAGACAAAGAGCTAAAGGTTTAAAATCGTGATGTGAATTCCTGACTATCTCAATTTTTTCAGTTGTATAACCACAACACTGCTTTATCTGATCAAATGCTATGTTTGAAGTCATTTCCGGTGCGTCTTCATTCTACCTTAAATTACAAACAAAAAATCCGAGCCTCTTCTGAGCTAGGTTGATTTATTACCAGTAGTATTGTATGGTCCTAAGCACAAGCCTGATCCAGGCAGTGCCGCACAGCCACAGACTGCACGTGGGCTAAGATACTGTCATGTTGCCCAGGCCTAGACAGATATGAGGAAGAAAAAAATTACAGGAAATTATAGTGAGAATCCAGCTTGTTTCAGCATGCAGCTCACTACCTCTGGCCAATCAATTTAGCATGGTGTTAGCCGCACAGCACAAAGTACTGCACGATTGCACATCTGTGTTGTAATGAGCTGCTATGTGCATACACGGTGGAGTCTCACTGCTATTGCTATTAGCCATTCTGAAACCTTTGGGAAACCTGACAGTATCTTAACACACATGTAGCTTAAGATTTCATACTTACGTCTGCTAGAGGTAGAACTGCCACAAGCCGATTCCGCGGTATTATGCATTACAGTATCAAATGCATGTTGTGTTATTGTCGGTACTAAAACGCGTCTCATGCTCGAGTGGTAAGAACAAGATGGACACACAACTTATGAAACATCCGGCAGAACATAAAATGACATCGACTTTTTCATACTAAGGTAGTTTGCTAAAACCAATACTAAAACGAAAACTATATACAGTTGCGATTCTAAGTAAGGATAAATATCGAGCTACCATGACGCAACAATAAAAGCACGGATCTGTTCCGAAAGACAGATTTATTAAAACTTCGACTCCACGTTGATAATTTGAGTTCCCTTGAAATCAGTGCAGGGAACGTACGTTACAAGCGTATAAAACTTATGCGGACTGTCCTCGTCATCGTTTGCTTTACGAGCAAGACGTACACGGATTCTGTAAGGAACATTTCTGACACCCTTCGACCAAATATACCTGAGAGAAAATATATGAAGCTAAAATGACATACTGATTGACACGTACGCTAATACGAACATCTTCCGTGCCCATCATTTTTTTCGCGAATTTCTTAATTTCCTTGATTGCACGGGGAGCACGCCTTTTAAAACTTATTCCGTGTATTCTTCGATGCAAATTGATAGTACATTCTCTAGTAGCAGCAACATTCATAGTATTCCTTCGCGTTTTTGCAGCAGTTTTCGCCATCCCACCACGATTTTTAAAAATTCCGCCGTGTTTCGTAAAACACAGAATCGCTCAAACAAAACGATTGTTATTGGGAAAAAATATAAAACTGACATTTCATTTGTCAAAATCAACAACAGGTTAACAAGTGTTGAATAAAATCGTGGTGTGTTGATTCCAACTAATTACCATTAGTTCGGTTCAGTTCAGTTCATTTCAGTTGCACAGGACAGTAAGTGGCTAACGAGCCAAACGCGCGTGTAGAATTTCTTTCAGCCGAAAGCTACAGAGAAGCAACCACCACTGCCAAAGAGT
>JACCGJ010001802.1:13767-26124 GCA_013407085.1 Atriophallophorus winterbourni | reverse complement strand
TCACATATTTTGGGTTAATAAACTAGAAAGTAATCACCGGAGTTGATGAACAGATTGACTTCGTAAGATTTGAATAATTCATTGAAAATCATTTGACCGGTGTTTTTATCCGCTATTGTATGATTTTGGTATGCTTTATATTATTACACACGCTACAGTGATTTTACTTGAACAAAAAGATTGTGCTAAGATATAGTTCATCAATACTTTCACGTCCTTAGGGAAAGATAATCATTCTTATTCAAGCGGGAATCATCTTGAGGCAATCTGATGGGCATCGGAAGTTTTAGTGAGTTTGTAAAAATGATGGAAAATGTAGAATGTTGAGTTCAGTACATTGCCTATATCTATCTGGTACATGGAGGTCGATAGCCATATTGTTCTTACATCAAATGGTAAAGTACTTCGAATTTATCTATTAAAACATTATGATTCTTCTTACGGACCCAATTCAACAAAAACAATTAATTATACCTTTGTTTAACACTTCACTACTGTTGTAATGCTCACTTAAACTGATCTCACTGTCTTTACCTCATGATGGCAAATGTCGAGAAACCGCGTTCTGTGTGCGATGGAGGGGATGTTAGCACCATGATGTATTGGTCGTTTATTAGCAAATGGTATGCTTGGCGAGAAATCACTTTGTGGTTTGGTATTTGAACATCTTGCTTCTTTGTAAGAACCCCATTCAACAGTGGCATACATGTATAACTTTGTTTACCACTTTATCACTGTTTCAAGGCTCACTGGTTAAAGCGAGGATTGAGCACCACAATGTAACGTTGAAGCCAATTGTTCAACGTTATTTCCGCATGAATTGCTATAGAAAACTATACTATACGCAAAGTGATGTGTTGCTCACATCCCCCGAAATTACACTCCACTACCGGTTTCTGGCTGTTTGCCGTCAACAGTTGGAGACAGGAAGATTAGGTTCAGTGAGCCTTGAAACAGTGGATAAATGGTAAACAAGATTATACTTGAATGCCACTGTTGCACAGGGTTCAAGGCCCACTAGTTAAAGCTAAGATTGAGCACCATAATGTTATGTTGAAGCCAATTTTTAAACGTTAATTCCATATGAATTGTTAGATAAAACTATACTATACACATTTCATATAATTTTTCTGTATTTTGAAAAGTTATCCTCATTTATAAAATTGAAACTTCATGCCATTGAAGAGCATGTTTTCGAAAGCAGTTACATATAGTTCGAATTCGTGAACAAATTTGTTATCTGGATCGTACTTTAATTGTAACGTTGTCCTTTACGTTACATCACATAGCGTTATTCATATTGTAAAACCAAAAATAATAATCAGGAGTAGATACAAGACTCAGAAATGTTATGTGCGTCAATTCCATATAATCAATGGTCTCCGATAAAATTGGATGTTATAGGCTAACTTAAATATCACATATCATGATTATGTTTTAATAACATCTCATTTAGTGTTACAAATTTACGCTAAAATAATTTCTCACTGAAAGTTTGTGTTATAATTCACAACAGATAGATAAAGGCGTCAGGCAAAATCATTGAGCAATATCTTGTAATAAGTTAGCCAGATATTTTCAGATACCGTGGCAGAAATTAAGAGCGAAAAATTTAATTACAAAATATGTGTATAGTTCTGGATGAAAAAAATTCAAAAGATAGCATGAAATTTCTTCCGAGACATTTTCATAGAATTTTGAGAACAACATGTCATTTCATGTTTCCCTATTGATCGATTGCCTGCACAAATAGGCTTACAAAATATAATCATATTTGCACCCACCCGAAACTGCACAATTAACTCCGCCAAGAATGGTCCCAAGCCCGTCTGAGAAAGGAGGAGGGTTGGGCTTAAGGCTAGCAATCATATCCCGTAAAACCTACATTGCTACGGAAACGATGACAACAGATCCGTGGTTCGGTCATGTCTGCAGGATGGATCCCAGTTCGCATACGAAGGTAGCCATGCACTGGCATCCGCAAGGTAAACGAAAAAGAGGACGGCCCAAGGAAACTTGGCGCAGAACGTTGGAACGCGAACTACATGCACAAGGATTCACGGTGCAGACGGCAACAGAAGCAGCGGCAGACCGGAACCACTGGCGTGAAGTTGTCTTCGCCTCATGGGCCACCCGGCACGGAGAGGACTGAATGAATGAATGAATGAAACTGCACAATCTCTTTGCTCATTTCCACCCCAGCATAAATGGTTCAGTCAACTTAAATGGTTGCATTTCAAATATTTCTAATTTTTACAAGTCATCAAAGAAGAATTTTGTCGCTGACTCTGGCTGTGTTAAATTTTCTTCGCCATGGTAATGATGCTGGGTTCTTCTTCTTCTTCTTCTTTTTCTTCTTGATAGACGACAGGGGGTCAAGCCCTTGTAAACCGCATCTCTTTATATCAGCAACATAGTCCAGGAGAACCTCAGTTGAAGAAATAATGTCCAGTGTTGTTCAGCTTCGCCGTGATTACAGGCAATACCTTATCCAAAAGTTGCTTGAATTGGTTTTAAGAGCTCACTGAGATAACCTCTTCCGCAAGCGCATTCCACAAGTTAACAATTCTTGTTGATAGCGTGAATCCCTGTAGTAGGCGTAGTGTCCTTCGCTTTTGAAGCTTTAGAGCATGGCCACGGGTTCTTGAGTCCGTCACGAGAGGGAAAAACTCGCGCAGCTCGTCACCATAAGCTCCCAGTAATATGCGACGAGTTAGCAGCAGGTCGTAGCGCACACGCCGAATACTGAGCGACATGAGGTCGAGGCGTTGAACTCTCTCCACATAAGGAATTGATTTCAATCCTTGTACTCGTTTCGTCGCCCGCCTTTGCAATTTTTCCAACTGGTCACGTTCTCCCTTAGTTTGAGGATAGGTGGCTGGCAAACCATATTCCAAAACTGGTCTCACGTATGTGGAATAAAGAATACGAAACATTTGTGGAGTAATCGCCGAAAACGACCGACTAATAGCCCACCATGCGCGGTTTGCAGCAGCTGCTTTTCTGTTCGTATCCTCCTTCGATTTGAGAGTCCGAGTCACAATTGTACTCAGGTCACGTTCAGTATCAACCCACTTCAGTTGATGATCCCCAAGGAAGTACGCACCTTCAGGCGTGCTTGGCCCTAGAAGCATTACAGCGCATTTCTGTCGGTTTACAGGAAGCTGCCATTTTACCGTCCAATCAAGCAATTTGTTCAATTCGTTCTGGAAAATGGTTCGGCGACGATAACATAGTGTATTTACCTACGTAAACTATGTAAATCGAATATTTTTTAACCCAACAGGTATTTGAGCATTATGGTACGAAATGTATAAATCAGTGAAGATCTCTAAAGTTTCACACGCCATTAATAATTTTCAAGAAAGGCGGTACGTTTTAACGAGCAGCTTTTGCAGGCATGCAACTGAATTTGTGGTGAAAAACAGAATAAGCAATATTGAAGCATTCGGCAAACGGATAACTTGAAACTGTCAACTTAAACTATTGAACTATTAGGCAATACAATGCAGCTGTACTTAAATCAGAAGGAAAATGAAAATTAAATTTGATCTCTTTTGTGTTCTGTCATAAATTTCCATCTTCTATGATATCCTGGTAGGTAAATTTGGCATCGAAAATCGTTTTCATTTTCAAGCGATATAGATTTGCCGATACTCTTCTTGAACACTGACAAGCATTGAGCTCCAACCACATCAGTCAGACGTGTTTTCCAATTTCCAGTAACATGTCGTAAAAATCCATACCAATGTCCGAGACAATCTGTTCTCTGAATCGGTCAGTAATAACTATATAAAGCGATCTGAGATAAGAAAACCGTTTTTTATAGAGTTATTATACCAGCAAGAACGATGTGGTATGCCCGTGAAAAGATATTCATCTTCAGACATCGTTCTGGCTATGGCAGTTTTCGTTGTGTTGTACAAAATCTGTTTGCAAGTCGTTAAAATATTTTGGTAAGATTTTCCTCGGCTTTCGTGCCGATATACTACCGTACTCAAAGATTGGTCGACAGTATGTGCTGAAGAGTAGTTTGGTCATCATAACAGACCAGTCAGCAGAAGTTCTTTTTAGGGTCCATAGGCAACGATAGGTTTTCGTTTGTACATAAGCTGTGTTTGATGCAGTTTACAAAGTGAAAATCACAATCGTACTCATATCACGATTCTCCGTAAATTTCTAGATCTTCATATCATCCATGTTATAAAAGAATTGCTTGGTGTTGTCTATTGCCAATTTTTTTTCATTTTGGCAGCGTTCACCATAAGTTGATTGACAAATGCCCATCTGCTGATGGTGTCGATATCGTCTTGTAAGACTTCTTGATCGCATAGTGACACGACTGTGCGCCATATTTTCAGATCGTCCGCAAACATTAAACAAACTGATTGTAGACTACGTGTTACATCATTTACGTAAAGCAAAAACAGAAGAGGACCTAGGACCCACCCTTGCTTCCAGTTTTTCAGTTAGCAAGAGTCCTGTTGTTTTGTACATCGCGGTTGAGATCTTCCGAAAAACTGCGAAGTTATTTTAGAAGCGAGACTTCAAGGCCATTCTCTCTCGATCAATGCAGCAGATTTTGATGGTTAGCTCTGTCGAACGATTCTGTCTAAGCTTCTCTTATGGTTATGAGGTTGTTTATACATGATTGAATCTTGACAAACCTACGCTATGCTGGTCTATTTATGCCCCCTTGATAAACATAACTCTCATTACTACGCTTTACAAGGTATACTGGTCTGCAATCACCCGGTTTGTGCTTGTCAGTCTGTTGTAAAATGGCTTATTAACACTATATTTCTATCGGACAGGTAGTTTACATGCCAGAAGTGACTTTTCGCTAACGCAAATCAGGGGACAGGTAACAACTTGAGCACGATGTTAGAGTATTTCAAGGTGAATTCCGTCTCATCCATGTGACTATGTTGTGTCAAGATCTCTACGTTGTCCATGATCAATTTCTGTCTTGAAAGGAATATTGTCCAGCATTGCAATCTCGGTCGCGCTAATGTGTATAACAACGGAGAGTTTTGCATTATTGCATGGTAAAAAATGTCTGCCATAGTTTCATCTATTGAGGAATCTGTAGTATATTTGCCACTATTGTCGACTGTTAGAAACGAAATGTCGTTTGTTTATATGAGCGTAAACCGTTTTGATTTGAGATGGAGAACTTTCAATAATAGATCTCTTATGAATTCTCCGCTTGTTCCTTTTAATTTTCGTTACCTCATTTTAACATATTCTGTAAGCTCAATAAATAACTGGTATGGGTCGTAATTTGAAGAAATTCCACAAGTTTTTACGCATCATTGTTTTCAAACATTTTCATTCCGAGATAAGCAGGGAGAGCAATACTCGTGTGAGTTTTACCACTGAATGTTTTCGAACGAAGAATGCACCAGGTAGCAGTGAAACTCACACTATATATGACAAAACAAGTAAAATTACAAAGTATAAACGCACTGTAACACAATTCATGCCTTTGATGCTCAATCTCAGGCATATTCAACATTATATATATTCAGACAATAGAACGATAGGATAAAAGTTTATTGCAGTTGAAAAAGCTTACAAGTTTGGAGAGAACCGTCGGATATTTTGTATAGTGGGTCGGATATGATTAACTAGAAGGCCTTATAGCGAGCCTGAATTGCATATAGACTTCACCATCACATGACCTCCATTGCTATTGGATAAAACAACATGTGCTAATGCAGTACGACCCACCGCGTCCTCTGGTAAAGTCTCAAAAAGTTAAGATAGAGAAAAAAGAGAAAAAATGTGACCATGACAAGAAGTTAAAAAAATGTGAGTGTCGAAAAGATGCATAAAGACAAGAAGAAACGGTGCGTCAACAATTTCAGTGGGAAAAGAATTCCAGAGATTGCAAATGCAAAGGGAGAAAAAGTAAAGGTGGCAATCGAATCTAATCTGTTAATGTGTAATTTTGAGGCGGTTGCCGCAGTTTTGATTAATAAGACAACGGTAATATAATTTGCTAGGATGACGCGGTTCCATTAGTATTCGGTATGCAAAATAAGATCTTCTCTGACGGTAAGGTAGTGCACCGAGAATGAATTGCTGGTACGTAGTCGATACTCGGAGCATAGAGTTATAGTAATTTGGAAAGATTTAAGGCTCTACGATGTGGTCATCATCATCATCATCACAGACGGCATTACACCGATAGCACGTACCAAATGCTTAACTTCCACACAACCATGAGAATGTGAAATTCTAAAAGATAGAAAAGGATGGGACTTAAATAGCTTCGGATTCTATAGAAGAGCAAGCACAAACAAACTAGGAAGAGGTGCCTACGATATGGTGATAATAGAAAACTGAAGTTCTTACGGTGCCAAAGTAAAGTAGCATATTAGCATACATAGTGCTAAAATGGGAGAGAAATAAGACCGTAAAGCATCAGATGCCCATTTTGCTGTGGTGGTTAATTTATCTGGAATAATGTTTTTTACTCTCCGTTATGCATTAACACGTTGATACAAGCCACCTATATTCGACAAAACATAGCGATCAGCTTTGTTTGATGAAAAAGCATATCTTCAGGACAGAGAAATTTGCAATGAAATTTGAAGTGTCTATAGCCTTTCAAATTTGAGGTTATCTAGCAAAATTTAAACATACACCATAATGAACATGATGAACATCCGTGTTCTGCTGCGTCGAAATGATGAAAACTGTTTGATAACATTGGCTTTCCATGTTGAAGCTTGTTCATTTAGGATGTGCCACATATCGACAAACATGAACCAAGCAATATCAAGATCATCTGTCATAAGGAAATTCGAAGTGTTAGTAGTCACAAGGTTTTAAAAAATGTTGTATTGGATATGCGGTGTTTCAGTGCTTAAATTACAAAAGATGTGTTCTTCATTTATGGGTATTAAATCCAGGAATGATGGATTATTATTCCCAGGCAATTTAATCGCTTCATGAAAATGATTGTGGAGCGGCTAAGCAATCAGTATATTCAGTAATTTTTGCAAGAGCGTAGTCTTGTGTGTAACCAAGTATCAATCAGGAGCAATTAATGTCAAAAATCATCTGTAATTGTGAATGACGTACTAAATTATCTCTAACCTATTTTAACCAAAATGTTCATATTTTCGCATATATATTAGATGAGAAATTATATTTATCATATATAATTTTTGGTTATTTCTCCAAACCAATAAATTAATGAATGAAAATATTATTTACGAAACAAACAGATAACAAGTTTGAAAACGTGGTAAACGTTCAACCTTATATACAGCGTAATTTATTTGATTCAAACAAATTAAATTGAAATTAAATAGAAATTCTGCCTACTGAATTATATGGTTATAATGTGTTTAAGTGATGGACCCTAATATACTTCGTGCTTATGAAATGCGCTCAATGTGCTTGTCTCTAATTGTAATTGGATAAATGAAATCGTTTTTTTCCCTCAACACAAGTTGTGTGCTGAATATCGGAAATAATATGAAGAGATATGAAAATGAAGGATAATCAATTTGAAGGCAAAACTTGAAAATTATACGTCGACCGAAACCGAACACATTTGATCTACCATAATCGATGGATCGACAAATACACTGACTGTGCGCAAATCATGACGCGTTTGCCAATTGAGCTACCCATTTATCAAATCATGTTTGTTGAATGTATTTTCGGAGAGCCATAGATCACTTTAAGTATATTTGCATCTATTATTGTGGGACAGAGTATCAGTAAGTAAAACTCACTGTTCCTGATGTCCTTGCTTCTGATTCTTTTGAAACTCAGTTGTTTGGATATAAATGAATTTCGATCTTCAACCTCACATTATAATTTTGTAGTTATTACAATTTAACAGTTTCATTTTGCTGAGAGGATGTTGGCTTGGGAAGCTTGGCTCATAAATTATAATTCTTTTAATCATTTTATTTTTGAACAAAATGGTAGTATAATTTTTATAAATAGTGCTTGGAATATGTTTGGTTATCAAATCTTTGTGTAAATATTAAAGATGTAAACAGATATAGTTTCTGAAAACATTCACTATTAACGTGGTGTATGAAAATAAACGGGTTAAAAATTAGACTTACGATATTTGAGGTTCATATTTACTTCGTACTGATTTAAAATTACGCTAGTTAAGATTTAAATGGAAAATTAGCCGGTATCATGCTTTAATCCTGGCTTACAAATACTTTCGATTTTTAAACGTGAATTGTCACTGAGTTTAGCCTAGGTGTCCAAGATAATGAGCAGAATGCCTATTTTTAAATCTGCAGTGTTATTAACAAGACTTCCAGCTCAGACAAAGAAATGTTACGGATTTATGTTCAACCATGAAAGTTGCCTTATGATTCGATCAAACACTTTCTGTACACAGCACAGAAAATCTTATTTCAATGAAAGACTCAATAAACAATCACTTTTGCCACAATTTAAACAGTGTATCATCATATGTGATCATCCAGGAAAAATATTTGAAAATATATGGTGCCGAGTTTTATACAAGATAGGAGCTCCCATGTTTTATTTTCCTTCAACACAGCAAAACGTGTAACCAAATCTCAGTTTAGAACGTCATATAGCTTATCAGTCGGTCTGTAAATAACATCTATATTTTCCTGCGTGCTTAATTTTATTTATGCATGGTTAGAGAAAAACTACGAATCCAAAATACTAGGGAGTTTGATATGGCGAAAAATGCAAGGTCACGAATTTGTGGTTGTTGAGTTTGAATGAACTTGACAGTAACACTATCTAACAAGGATATAACTAGTCATAACAATTTTCGTTTCAAGAAAATTATAGGTTTTCACCGTTTAGCATTCCGATATCTCTAATTTACATGTGATTGCATGTCAAACAAAACGTAGATGTCTCCAGGTTATCACATTCCATTGTTATAAATAATTTATTGTCTTGCGAAGTAATTCAAATTTTGATGGCCGGAAAATCAAATAAGTTACAGTAACCATAGAATAACAATACAGGGAATATATAAAACCGCAGAGATGTTTCGTCAATACGGAAATTTGGCTTATGTATTGAAGTGTGAGGTTCGGTTTTGCTCAACAAATACTTTATAAGTTCTGCCTTGAACATGTTTAGGCTTGATGCACAAATGGTATGTAGGGTCAAAGAGTTCCATAAGAAACAAACTCGGGAAGGAAAAAAGAGCCTTCGACAGTTTGATCAAGAGTGTGGAATAATTAACTTATAGCCCTGAAATTCGCCTAAGTGCTTGTTGCAGGTGGAACAGGTGATCAAATAGGTGATTGACTGAATGCTGTGTTAAAAAGCAAGAGCAAGTCACACGTGACGCAACTGTAAGAAAAGTCAAATAAGTTCATATTTGCAATCCTCTCCTCATATAACATGTTGCATAGTCCTGCCAACAAAATTGTAGCGCGGTGGTAACCACTTGTTAACCTTTTGTTACCATAGTGACCATGCTCGAACGGCGTATTCAATTGTTGGCATAATATAGGTGTTATTTATCCGTGGGAGTAACTTTATTGTGAAATTACCAAAGATACATCTGAGCAGTGCTAGTCGTTTACAATACTTTCTATATACCAAAGAAGACTGCCGTGAAGAGTTCAAGGTACTGCTAATCCACACACCCAGGTCTTTCTCTTCCGTAGCGCATGAAATTTGCTTAGATCTCAAAATGTATTTTAATTCGAAGGGCTGAAAAACTTTCAACATTTAACATTTATGGATGTTGAATGGTGAGTAGTAGGTAGGGGCCACATTTAAAATGTTTAGAGATCATTTTGAAGAATTTGGCGATCTTTAATGATGAGTACGGCAGTCCAGTCTTTGATTTCATCCGCAAATAACATGGTTTTGCTGCGTAGGATTTCAGGTATATCGTTCGAGTACACCAGGAAGTCTATTGTCCTCAAGACTGAGTCGTGAGGTACGCTAATTGTAACTTCGACAAATCTGGATAGCGTCCCACCAACTCTTACCCTAATGAGTCGACCTGTCAATAAATACTCCAATCAGGCTAGTAATATACCGCTCACCACGAGCTGATCTAATTTCTGTAGCATTATGCTGTGGTTAACGCGTTTAATAGTTCTAGACATATCAAAGAAACGCGCATGGATATGTTATCCATTATTCGCGGCTGAAGTCCAGTTATCAAGAGTTATAAGAAGATTGGTGAGGCAAAAGTGCTGTGCGGTGGAAATAAGCTTATTTTGTTTAAAATGTTCGATAATTTCGTCAGGTACAAATAGTTGAAGAACTTTAGAGACCACTGGCAACAGCGTGCCTGGTCTGTATTTAAACACATCAGTTCGGTTTCCGCCTTTGTATATCGGAGTGTGTAATCTACTTTTCCAGTCAGTAAAAACTTAGTTGAAACTCAAGGACAGGTTGAGAAGAGCATGGTCGTATTGTTTTAGGTGAAAAGATGTTATTTCATCAGCAACCGTCGATTGTTTTTGTGTATACTGTTCTTACACTTACACGTGCTTGGATATATTTCAACTTGTTGGAATCGCCTCGAAGTCAACATTTTTGGATATATCACTTTCGTAACTGTATTCGATAATACGAGCAAATTCGGATCTATCTTGGTTTTCCCATATTGAATATACGGGTGAAACGCTCTCAATACTCTTCAAATGATCAAAGCATTGACGTCATCCGAATTATCTTATTCTTCACCATCGACGGGTTATATATTCAACATATTGTGATCAAATACTGAATCGTATCGTCAGTTTTGATTATCATTTTGCTCTTATTCGTAAACACCGGTTTTTTGTCGCGCTCACGATATTCATCATCGATCGCCCGACAGAACCACTGTTTGTGAAAAAACAACTGAACTCTCCGCGGTCTGCCAACTATAAAGAATAAGGTCATAGCCCTTTAAAGCTAACACTCTCTTCTGAATGCCGCACAACATGGCTTCCTAAAAGGTAGGTCATGTCTGACTAATTTGTTACGAAGAGGATGGATGATGGTATATCTGTAGAAGTCTTCTATCTCGACTTTAGTAAGTCTTTTGATTCAGTCAACCATAGGCTCTTGCTTCTCAAGCTCTCAGCCATACGAGTATCAGGAAACCTTCTGTGCTGGATTCAAGCATCCCTTAGAGACCGTTTCTTTATTGTCAGGGTGGATGATACTTACTTTCCAAGTGCCCAAATAACGAGTGGGGTTTCCCAGGGCTCAGTCTTGGGGCCGTTGCTGTTCCTCATCTTCATTGATGATCAAGCCAAACAACTGCGCTCACCCTGATATATGTTTGCTGACGACGGTAAAATTGTCAGTAGGTCGGATAACTCCGATCTGATAAGTGACGTGGAAGCTGTAACAGCATGGGCGGTTAAGTGGGACCTTCCCCTTAACCGAGATAAGAGTCACTTGCTCTCTACACTGGCAGGGAACGTCATTGTCTCTACACCCTCAGACCACACGGATTTCCGTAGTGTAAAATCTACTAATGACCTAGGAATCGTAGTCTCCGCAAAATTTAAGTGGGCTGACCAATGTGCTGCTCCGGCTCAAAGGGCCAGGAGGGAACTCTTTCGACTCCGTTCAGCCCAAGTTTTCAGAAAAGCTGAGGTGCTATTGCCCCTCTGCAAGGAAATAGTAGGGTCACATTTAGAATACTGTATCCAGGCTTGGAAGCCTTATTACCAGAAGGATATCGTACAGCTGGAAAAGGTACAGAAGCTGGCTACTCGCATGATCGAGGGGTTAGCATACACCAATTATGAATATCGTCTATTTGCACAAGGACTTTTCTCGCTTAGGAGGAGGTAAATTAGGGGTATGGTATAGAGACCTTCAAGGTTGTTAAAGGAATAAGTTGTCTTAAATTCGATGACTTCTTTTGGTTCCCTCCTTTGGTTGGTACACGAGGGCACAGCCTTGAGCTAAGTAAATAGCACACCAGGCTCTAATCCAGAACGCACTTCGTTAGCATCCGAATAGTGAGCTCGTGGAACTCACTTCCCGCAGAATTGATCTCGATATTTTCAGAAATTGCGTTCGAACATAGGCTGGACGAAATGTGGCAGTGCTTTTTTCGGAACATTAACCTTAAGACTAAATCCCTCCATATTCATGTCCAAAAATTACAAAAATATTTGGAAAATCATTTTGAAACACAAAAAGCGTTTATTTTTATTTTTTGTACTTGTTAAAATAAACTGCTGTCCATCGTCTTCTCATTCGATTGGACATGTAACATGCATTATCTCTCTCACCTTTCTGTGATGAGACCTCTCCCATCTTCCATTCACAGTTACACACGCCTGTTTTACTTACGAATCAATCCTGGTAGTGGCGGGTGTTTTCAAGCACACCTCTGAAAGAATCTGGGCA
>JACCGJ010001802.1:0-12767 GCA_013407085.1 Atriophallophorus winterbourni | reverse complement strand
GTTAGAAGCAAATGTCCACGTTGACCTTGAATATTGAATATTGTTAATATTTTAAAGAGCGGAGAGTGTGAATATCAGAAACTGAGGTTTCTTCAAAATGCTCATTTGTAAGCATTTCCTTCACAAACACACCAGTGTAGTGTTGTGCTCACATCCCCTCACTTGCATTTTTCAGAATTTCTCGCGTGTCAAGCCAGCAGCTGAAAATTTATTATTTTTGGAGGTTTTGCACTAAACTCTAGTTACAGGCTGCTTCGCAGCACAACCTACTGGTTCCCTTTCACTACATGTGTTGTCTTTCAATGCGGCTACGTTATGTAGCACAGTTAGCCATATTTGTATTAGTGACGCTGATGAACCGGGCAGTATTCATTTTAATATGCCACATTTTAATTGCTACATCAGCAAAGTCGAATTGAATGTCGCCGCAGGTTTTCCTCGGTGCGAGTCTGCAGTCCATGGAATGCTCTTCCATGCAAGCTTTTTGAATCCACTTCTTTCGTTTATTTCAAAGGTCTCCTCGATTCCCACCTCCATGAAAACTCCCACTCCCAATACACTAATACCCCCTCGTGGCAACGATCCCAGTATCGGAAGTCCAAGCGCACGCAGTCTCAGCTGACCCTGTTCCGGAGGATGTGGTAGGTAGCGGTGTCCCGGGTTGACGCCCTACCTGTCCAAATGCCACAAAAATCCACTGATGGTGCAGGCTAACGCGAATGTGGCCCGCTATAAGGCCTTGGAAACTCGAACATTTTACTATTCTTTTCTTTTCGATCCACCGCACAATCCACCCTGCGGTTTGTACCAGCTCCCCGCTTTTTATACCGTAATAAACTATTGATCTATTGAATCTTATCGGTGCTGACGAGACCGCTGTGCAATAGCTTTACTAAAATTGTTTGCACATCAATAGTCAATAGTGTATTGTGGAAATAAAAGCTACAAGCTTAATAGAATAACCACAGGATAGTTAACACATTGGGTGGGGGAAAATGTCCACAGTCCAGAGAGGAGATAAGTAATTCATATTGAGTGGGAAGTAAACGCTGTGGAGAGAGAAAAAATGGTGCAGTATCACAGAGATCATAATAACAAAATTATGATTAAAATTGTGCAATGCGTTTTAGAAATGAATGTCAACGCGTTCTTTAAAAATAGTGGCAGATCGGGCAGAAACGACAGAATGGGGCAGGGCATTCCAAGCACGAGTAATCCAAATGGCGAAGAATTGTCTCCGGCAGTCCAGTCTACTCTGCCGATGCGCTAGCTTGAGAGGATGACCACCACTTCCAGAGGCAGTGCCAATTCTAGCATTCGCCTACATGGGTGATTTTCATCCGTCAATATCCGATACGTAAGAATCAGATCGCATCGGAGTTGACGGTAATCCGTTGGAAACAATCTCAGTGTTGTTAGAGTTCTTGGTAGCTGGCGAGGCCAAACCCCTTGACAAGCTTGGTAAAACGTCTCTGTGGTTGTTCCAACGCGTGCTGGTCACGCTTTAACCATGGTTTCCAGACAGAAATAGCATATTCTAAGTGTGGCCTGACGTACGCCTGAAGAAGAAGCGGGAAGAGTCCACGAATCAATGGTTCCAAATGCCCGCTTCAAGAGCCCAACGTTTCTATTAGCTACGGTTGAAGTACTTTTACACTGAGCACAACAGCCCAAGTCATGTTGCACGATCACCCCGAGACCCTTTTCTTGCGTTCTGACAGTGAGGATCTTGCCACCTAGAATATACCTAGGGTCGCCAGGAAAGCGAACACGTAATGCGTGACATTTTTCAATGTTGAATGGTAAGCGATTGATTGTTGAACATTCATGCAGTGAGTCTAAATCGGATTGCGGTTTTGACGTATCGTCAGACGAATTGATGGAGCGCCAGATCTTGATATCATCCGCAAATAGGAGAAACGGTGATTTCACGTATCCTCCAATGTCATTGATAAACAACAAAAATAGACGCGGGTCAAGAACGGAACCCTGAGGTACTCCACACGGAATTGGGAACGGCTCTAAAAGGGTCTGTTTAACACGCACGCGAAGAGTTATCGAACGCAGAAATGCAGCTACCCAGGAAAGCAATACAGGTGGTAAACCGAATGACTGCAGCTTTTTCAGCCATATTACATGGTCGACGCGGTCGAAGGCTTTAGAGAAATCTAAGTAAATAACATCTACTCCTTTACCTTCATCAGCAGATTTGGTCCAGTAATCCCGAGCCAAAAGTAAGTTAGAGGTACATGAGTGTCCTCTACGAAATCCATGTTGTTCTGCAGCGATAATATTGAAGCCGTCCGCAAAAGCCATGATTTCGTCGGCAACTATTGCTTCCATCACCTTGGACAGCACTGGGAGGAGAGTGACTGGACGGTAATTGGCGGGATCACTGCGATTTCCACCCTTGAAGATTGGAGTGATGATACCTTCCTTCCAACCAGCAGGGACTTCAGAAATATCCACGAGTCGTTGAAAATACACCGCAGGCGGTTCGCTAAGTTGATCAGCAACTGCACGCAATGCTTTTGGCGTTATGCAATCGATACCCGGTGAGGAGTTGAGTCGAAGTCGCATGATTTTTTCTCGGACTCTGTTAGCAGAAAACATGGTGTAAGAGTTTAGAGGTAATGGGGACGAAAACAAAGGAAAGATTAGGGAGGGGTTTTGGAAAATGGGCATGTAATGTGATCTCAAGACTGCTGCTGCTTCCTTTAATGTAGACGTGGAGCCTGCACTAGTACTAAGGGAGGGGATACCAGTCTGGTTTGGTTTCTGTCAATTGAAAAGAAGTTATATTAGTACCGATACATAGGGGTTGATTCAGGTTAACTCTTAGTAACTGCAGACGTATCAGCCTGAATAGCACCGTTTGAGAAATTGTTGGGTGGGAAAACTTCAGTACAGCACAGTAACTGGCTAACTAGCCAATCGAGCGTCCAGAATTTCTTTCGGTAGAATGCTGCAGAGAAGCACTCACCACTGCCTACACGTTTTTTGTCCGTTTAAAATCTTCTACAATCCCGACGCCAAAAGATTATCCGAAGCGTTAATGGAGCATGTTGGAATCGATTTTGGAAAATGAAAAAGCGGTTTCTTCACCATCACGGTGAGAGGTCAGCTAAAGGAGAATCGTGTTACGGAATAACAATGGTTTAGGTGATCTACCTTATTTTGAATAATCAGGGGGAGTATTCAGAAAATAATTTACCCCAGTTTGGGTCCAGATCCTCCTAGAAACTCACGAGTAACTGCAAGATATAATTTCTTCTAGAAGCCTTCCAGCAAATTTACAACTCATGGACTGAAAATGTTTTTTTGGAGTCTAGCCAACATCGGTTCTTAGCAAGTTTAAGTTAATGACCGCGGTTGCCCAGCTCGGGATTTAGGGTAAAGAAGTAGTTTATTAGCTACTTAACCCATTCATGATCTTACAGGTTGTACTTAAGCCACGTCTTCAACGACGGCACCTAAGGGAGAAGGGATCTAGAAAATTTACTCATGCAGAGTAAGGTTTCCCTCACTAACCCTCAATCATGCGAGACGCTGTGCGCTTCCAAGTCGAACGATGTTTTTCTTATAGTGATGGCACCACGCTTGGACACGATAGTCTGGGTGCGGCCGAACTAATGTCTTGTAGAGTGAGAGAAATATATAAGGTTTTCTGCTCAATAGCTCTGATTTTGAATCGTAAAGTACCTTGCGAGCACGCTGAGCTGCAGTGACACATTGGTCCATTCACTTGAAGTCACCATTAACCAGTACTCCCAAATACTTATCACTGTATGGCGTTAACGCTTAGAGAATTACCCGACACCTGGACTGAAATCTTATCAATCAGTGCTGACAAGAGTGGGCTCTTATTAAGGTTCAGTGGGAGGTCCTACTGGTATGACTAGTTTATGACGCGTTCAAGGTCGTGCATCAAGGTATATTCATCCGTTGATCCGATGATCTTCACATCATCAGCGAAAATAAATCATTGGCACTTCCAGGCAGACGACAAGTCATCAATGAAATCTTTCAGTATATCCCTCGGCCTTCTCTTTTTGACCTTAACGTTGTGCGATGGTCTGTGTACTTCCATGACCCATTGAGCTGTACTGGGTGGTGTCTTGGTGCCAGCAGAGCTTCTCATACCAGGAAGGTCAGACAAACTCAGCCTCTGCCACTGCCTTGTGGTTCACGCTTTTCGGCCAAACGCTCCGATAGGGGCACCGTAATCCAACCCCCTACTTCGGCATGGGCAACCTGGTTGTATCACGCCCACAAGCAGTTATGAAAATACAGGTAAAAATGACAGATCCCCTGCTCCCACGCTCTTTGCTCAAAATGCTTTCAGTGATCTCACTGCATGCAATCTTTTTAATAACTTTTTTCCATGTTGTGGTTCTTTGGGTAGCCCTAACAGAAGTGCAGCTTGTTCATCGAGGTTTCCAAACTTAGCCACTTCGAATAATTTGCGTGCTTCAAATGCGTCCAGGGCGTTTTTCCGACCACGCGTACCATTCAAATAAAGGGCGTTTAGTGTACGGGCAACTGGCACCCTTGGTTCGCACACTTGATAGCCGAGACTGGACCTTGATGTGGTGCAGCGGCTTGCGTGCCTCGATGATCCATTGAGCTATACTGAGTGATGTCTTCGTGGCATTTTCAGAGTTACTCATACCAGGTTGGTCAATGGTGAGAGGCCAGACAAACACAGTCTCCTTGTTCCTCGTGGACATTGTATACCAGGAGAGGCGTATGAATCCGCAAGGATCACCGGCTCGACTGGTTTGGGATGATGTCGGGAGTCCCTGCTTGGTCTCTACCTTGCGAATGGCTTGTGAACTGTATCTACAGTATCCGGCCCCGATAGGTGCGATCCTTAATCTCGCTCCGCTGCCTTGCGGGTTAGGCTTTCGGGCCAAAGGCTTGAGGTGGGAGTCCTCAAGATCAACTCCTCTACTTCGGCCTGGGCAACCGGGTAGTATCACGCCCATATATTATTATCTAATATATATATATATATATATATATATATATATATATATATATGATATATATATATAGCCTCGGTGTCGATGTTTGCTGTTTTTATGAAACTCGCATGCATAACTCTAGCTCAGTTACGCGATTGTCTATTCCTTCGAACTTACGCAAGTCATGCTATCTACGCCTGTCGACTGATGACGATGCCATGGTATCTGGTCAAGCTGGTGTCGTAATCGTTTTGAGTGAGCTAGCTGAGGTCGCACTGTTAGACTGGATCCCTGTCGACAGTCGCCCTTGTGCAGTAAGACTACAGGGTTCGTGCGAGAAAGGCTGATTTCGCAATCAATCCCGCAACCTGTTTGTGGTTGCTGCCTATGCATCGACCAATTTTAGCTCTGAACTTGACAAGGATGAGTTTTATGGAAGATTACAAGAACTCATTAGACTTGCATCGAGAATTGACATCGTCGTCTTAGCTGGAAACATGTACGCACGTGTATGCCATCTATCTTAAAACGAGCATTTCGTGGGTGGACGGTTTGGTCTCGATTGTCATCGTAATAACAACGGCGAAAGGTTGCTTAACTTGTGCTCAGAGCGCAGATTGTACCTTGCCAGCACTAACTCCCGCCGTTGGAAGCGTCACTGCTCCACCTGGAAATCTCCATCGGCGGCCTTGTTCACACAGATTGACCATATTACTATCAGCCACTCGTGGCGAGAGAGTGTGGAAGATTGCCGTTCATACTGGGGCACCTGTCAAGATTCAGATCATGCGTTAGTCTGTGCTAAGCACTCGATGCGTAGAAACGTTGCGAGGCCGTTAAATGTTGCCAGGCTTAATGATCTCCCGGTTCTCCAAGGGTTTTAGGCCAATTTGTGTTTGTATCTTTCTGTAGTTCCCGAAAATAATATCGATGAACAATGGAGTGGGATACTAACCTCTTTGGAATCAGCCGCTTTGGATAGTTGTGAGCTGACTTCCCGTGTAGCTCAACACTGGGTTTCTGATAATTCTCTCCAACTAATGGACGAACGTCGGTTGCTTTCTGCTGATAGCATACATGATGCGTCACGAAGGCTTATTAAACGTAAACTGGTTGCCAGTTTGCGACCCGAAATGGAAAGTTGGCGGAGTTATAAGGCTACGGAAATGGAACCTGTGGCAGCTGTAGGCAATTTCAGAAAATTGTTCCAACTCATCAGAACTACTGGAAGCGGGCACCAGGCATTAGTGAGCTGATACGTGAAGCAGGTGGTTTGCCAGTGTTTAACATTACGTCATCATCACGGATGTGCAATCGTGTCTAGGCTTGGGCAACCTGACAGTATCTCAGCCCGCGTGCAGTCTTTGACTGTGCGGCACTTTGCTTGGATAAGGCTTGTGCTTTCATACATACATACATACATACATGCACAGGGGCACGAAGCGATGGGCAGAATATTTATAGGCACAGTTTAACTGGCCTTTTGCACCCGATGATTTCAAAGATAAGGAACACTATTCCCCGTGGTCGATTTCTCTCGATGCTCCCACTCAATCAGAGATTTACGATGTACTCCGCCACCGAGCATCAGGTGCTGATGCCTTGATACCGTCATTGTTCAAAGATGGCGTTTTTGCTCGAGTTTGCAATCTTCAAGCGCTTTTTGCCAACATATGGACTGAGGAACGCGTTCCGATCCCTTGGAGTGAATCAGTAATTGCTTTGATTTTCAAGAAAGGACGGCGTGATTCCTGTAAAAATCATCGAGGTATCAGTCTCATTTCAGTGGATCCGAAAATATTCTCCTTCATCCTGCTTCACCGATTGAGTACCAAACAGGAAGAGCAAATCCGAAAGGTGAAAACTGGGATTCGTGCCGGTCGAGGGTGCATAGATCATATTTTCACACCGTCAGTTACTGGGGCAACGCCACGCATTTCGTGGGCCAACTATTGTGGTATTCCTTGACATCCGAGCGGCATTCGGTTCAATCGATCGCGAAAGTCTTTGGAAATGTCTGCTGAAAGATGGAGTGCCCGAGAAATATGTTTGGATCTTGAAAACATTATATTGTCAAACTTCGGGCAGTGTTCGAGCGTACGCACAGTTGTCGTCTCCGTTCAATATCTCCAGCGGGGTGCGACAGGGCTGCCATATCTCGGCGTTCCTTTTTACCTTCGCGATCGACGATCTCCTAAGGAAAGCTTTAGCTGGTCTGGTGGACGCAAGTGTTGAACTTATGTTGGGTGAGAGAGCTACCGATCTAGATGCGGAGGACATCGTAGGACTGAAGCAACTATCTTCCAAACCTAACTGTGTGCGATGTCAATCTTGAATTGGTCGACAGCTTTGTTTACCTTGGCAGTTGTATCTCCGCTGGCGGTTGTATCGAAGACGAGATCTCACAACGTGTTCGCAAAGCGGGTGTAACGTTTGCTAACTTTCGCCATTTATGGCGTCGACGCGATATGTCACTCCATACTAAAGGCCGAGTGTACAACGCAGTGATGCGTGCTACACTGCTCTATGGCTGCGAAACCTGGTTTATCCAAGCGGAAGATGTCCGCCGGCTTTCTGTTTTTCACACCCATTGCTTGCGTAGGATTGCTCGCATTCGAAAACAGCATCGCGTTACAAATATAGATGTCTGCAAACGGGTGTTAAAACCAAGTGGCCACGAACTGAGAGAAATGCTAATGCTTGCTCGTTTGCGATGGTTGGGACTTGTTTTAACAATGCCTTCTCACTGTTTTATTCGCAGATCCTGGTATAATCTGGATGAAGACCGGGTGGCCAGTCCATGACGTGGCGCGTTGTGATGAAGAAACTCACCGTAGCGTTAGTCTCAGTTGGGCGTATTCGTTTGCCTGGGTGTGGTCCAAAAGCTCCACCTAATAGTTGGCTGGAAACCTTGATATGAAAGCACAAGCTTGATCCAGGCAATGTGCCGCACAGTCAGAGACTGCACATGAGCTAAGATACTGTCAGGCTGCCCAGGCCTAGACAAATATGAAGTGGGACATATAAATGGAAAGGAGGCGCAGCGTGTTTCAGCATGCAGCTCACTCCCGTTGGTGAATCAATGTAGCACAATGTTAGCCGCACAGCACAGAATTGCTACACGATTTCACATCCGAGCCGGCTGAAAACCTTACGAGTTATGGCTGCAAACTTATGTCAGTGGCGGCAGTCTATTTTATTGTGTCATAATTTTTTAACCTGGTAGTATAATATTATATTTGATGAAAAAACAAATAAAAATATCACAAAATCGCATGCAGTAAAACTACAAAACAAGCTGCTTTTAGCGCATTTGCTTTCGCATATTCCGCTTGCCTTCTTTCCTTTTTTCACGTGCTTGCTAATCTGCTTTTCCTGCTTTATATTGCTTGACACTTTGTCCGGCTCCAGACTTGTGCTTCATGATGATGATGAGGAGGATGGTCTGGATGGCATGTGTATCGTGGCTAAAGACTCGGTTGGCTCGCATTATCGATGTAATGCAATGAAACAATTGCCAAACGCTTGGTTCCTGTGACGGTAATAAAGACGTTGAATTTTTCATTCATTCGGTATTTACTCGGGAGTGTGTTGAAGTTCAGCTTACACATGGCTGAAGGCGATAAAAGACAATCGAGCGCACACAATCCCTTCGACGTTATGTAGTCGAGTACCCGACTCTGAGATATTGAATAATCAGGCCGTATGGTTCACGCGCCCTAGTTTCCCGATTTATGGAAAATGCGGTAGAGTTTCTGTCCACCATCACGATGAGAGGTCATCTATTCCGTAAACAATGAAATCTTAACACAAATTTTTGTTTTTGAATTTTTTCTAGTCATTATTTTTCAAATTCGTGTTTAATTCCCCTTAAAGCTGACCCTGTTGGGGAGGTTTATCATGCCATCTGGAAGCCTGTTTCATACGGTTGCTGATAAACTGCACACGTACCAGCGCCTATTAAAATTTGCATTGAGTGACCGCTTGTCTCTGTTTTAGGAGCCAGCCTCAATAAAGTGGTAATATTATCTCCAGTGAAACCTGTGTGCTAGCACCAAGACTCATGAGATTTTGTAGCTGTTAAGTCAATTTTGTCTAGTTTGACGGGTTCCTTGGATTTCAGTTAAGTATTGAGTGTACGGACCCAATGATTCCAACGTTTATGCACATCTGGCGAGTTGGGATCTGGGTCGTAATTTTGAATACATCGCGTTCTGGGTAACTAATCTGTAACATGTCAGAATAAGATCCAAATTGAGCCCGGAAGGAAGTAACGTTTATATTAGAAGTAACTCTTTTTATTCAGAATGAGAGTAAATAGGCTGGAAGGTAGATGCGAAAAGTTGAGTTTTTTGCTATATAAATGGAATACTGCACAAGTGAGCAACCATGATCAGAGTGTGGTGCAGTCAAATTGTGGTATGTAGACAGGCATATCGCAAGTCCTTGCCAGAAAAGATTGCTCAGCTGCTAAGGAATCCCTACTGCACCGTGCAATTTATTTATCATTGTTTCCGTTACAGCTGTAATGCCCACTCAAATAACCGTGGTGCCAGCTGATGTGCAAAGTGCAACTGTTGTACACTGGAAGATCAAAAGACGACAGGCAGTCAATCCGACGACATTGGTGTGTATTCTTGAACGGCCACGTTTGCCTGCTATAGATATTCATGCCCCTGGGTACGGATGGGTTACTGCTTTGGTCGATGATTCGGCAACGGTGACGCCAAAGTATTGCGTTTGATTGCTTCCTTCTCATTCTCATAGGGACAATCTGTTCACCTTTGAGCCATGTGGCCATCATATTGTGATGAAAGATCTGTGTGCCGAATGCGGTGCGAATTTACGGAGGTTAGTTTTCTGATTGAAATAAATCAAACGGAGTTCATTCAGAGAAGGAGGTGGTTCTGGTGAACGTGCTCACGATGCGAGCGCTAGTATTCCCATGGTGCATTCCATTCCGGATCTTCATGTCAGTGAGTCGGTGAGTTCCCCTTATAGAATGGTATTTCATCCAATCCGACACAAATTTCTTTTCTGCGTACTTACATTTTAATAATATTCCGTGAAACCCACATTGAAATGACTGATAAAAGTCTTACTTGTGCCATTCCCACACTCGCCGTGACTCAAAAAATAGACGGTTTGTCTTGTGTTTATAAGCTGTCGTTTCACATAGGCGCAACGAGGAATTCATGTAGGAATTTTCTTATAGATGCTGGCATAGTTAAAGACTGTGCCATAATTACAACATACATTTCACAATATACACTTATCTGAAACCGTCATTTCGTCATCCTGCAAAATTTATTACAGCGGGAAATGAACTGTACCCAGGAACTCTACGTTTTCACTGCGATTATCACTCATATACCTCTCTAGAAGCACAAGTGTGCAATCTTGCCAAACCATTGTAATGCACATCATATACACAATGCGGTTGTAGCGTTTTGCTAATTTTCGCCCATTTAGGGCGGTCAACGGATGTTTCACTATACTTAAAAGTTGAGCGTGCTACACTCATTGTGTTGTGAAACCTGTTCTATTGGGAGCGGAAGGTTCCCACTGGGCTTTCTGTTTTTGACACCCGTGCGCCTCCGTAGGATTGATCGCATTCGGTGGCAGCTTAATTATAGATGTTGCAAGCGATTGTTCGGACCAATGGCCATGGAGTAAGAGAAATGTGACTGCTGCTTATTGTGATGGTTTGAGACACGTTTATGCTTTTTATTTTCTGCTTTTTGTTGCCAGGGATCTTTTGTCAGTTTCCCGACCTTGTGCTCACGACATGCATGATGACTGAACGCATAGGTAAACACTGCTAAAATGATTCCCCCGGTACTGTGGTGCATAGCAAACTTTTGGAGTCTCACTACCACCGTCACCTGTTTCTTATATCTGTCCTGCCCAGGACAATCTCACAGTATAACAGCTCAGGTGCAATTTATTTATGTACAGCATCTTGATTCTGGAATGTTATTTCGTACATTATAACTACGTATCTATATCTGAGACTTCTGACCGTTTTCGGCTCGTGAGCAGTATGCTAGACTGTGACATTTTGCCTGACTCAGAAGATTTACTCTTGTAATAAGTGCCGCGAATTTATCATTATTTTTTGATTCAATGTGGAGTAGCATTATGTACGACATTCATATTTGATTCCCGTAAACCATTGTTTCAAAGCAAGCCGATTTTCCGTTACTCTTAGTCTCATTTGCGTTGTCTCAGATTGCAGCCGAACTTGCACTTCAGGACGAACAAAGTCTTTTACTAGCTCGAAAACTTGTTCTACTCGTAGATTTGGATGAAACTCTGTTGCATACGACAAACGATCCCCAGGCCTTTAGGTATACGGTGAGTTTTAAACTATTGATATTTTTCTATTCGTCATTGCATATCGCACTATTGCATTTTTCGACTCTTCCAGAATGTGCAGCGATATCGTTTGCCAGGTTCCCCGTTGGTCTACCACACAAGCTTTCGTCCTCACCTGCAATCGGTACTGGAACGTCTGTCCAAGTACTACCAGATGCACATTTGCACATTCGGCAACCGCGTCTACGCACATCAGTTGGCCGCAATGATTGACCCTAAGCGGCGTTATTTCGCCAATCGCATTTTGTCTCGTGATGAGTGTTTCGATCCGGCCACAAAGTCAGCCAATTTAAAGTAGGTCCAAGTTTGGCATCGTTTTCCGGTTTTTGTCCCCACCTGTGTACGAAATTTGTGATACTTTTAGTCTACTAATAATGTTACCGAGTAGTATGCGTTCCAAAATTGTCGAAACAACACATTTTGTAGCATTTACTTACTCATCATCATTCGTCAAAGCTATCTACTAAGTTACACTTTGAATATCTGTCTAGGCCTGGGCAACCTGACAGTATGTTAGCCCACATGCAGTCTCTGGCTGTACGGCACTTTGCCTTTGATCAGGCTTGTGTTTTCATACCATAAAATCGCAGACCTGATCAAGGCAAAGTTCCACACAAATATAGGGTACAAATGTGCGGTGACACTTTCAGGTTACCGATGCTTAGACACTGTAAATATAAATAGCAGTGTGACTACGGCGTATTTTCGCATGCACCTCACTACCGGTGATGAATCAATTTAGCACGGTGTCAGCTGCCTGGCACAAAGGTACTAAGAGATTGCACGCCCGTGCTGGTTGAAAGTCGAAATCAAGGTTAATTTTCTTATCCAGTTTCTCTTCCCATTGAAGACCAATTAAGTGGATCGCTCCCAAGTGCATAAACCGTTCTTTATCAAGTAATCGAAAACCAGGTTAGTATAACAGTTTCATTATATGTGTGCGGTTAATGGTAAAATTCGTTGAACTAAATAGTTCGAGTGCTTTTAGTGAATCCATATATTCTTTGTGCCTACGCTTTGTTTATTTTCCACAAAATATTGCATTTCCTCTATTGATAACACGAGGAATAACATTGAGAATTCCCTGTGTATCAATCAGATCTGGCTGCCGATTGATAAATTGATCTTGGCAAGCTCTGGACAATCGTGCAAACCTTATTTTCCATTTTCTTCAACAGAGCCTTATTTCCTCGTGGACTCAATCTAGTGTGCATCATCGACGATCGCGGTGAGGTGTGGGATTGGTCTCCTCATTTAGTTCAAGTGAAACCTTACCGGTAAGTTTTCAACTGCTCTGTGTATGTCTGCTCCGATTTGTAAACGCGTAGCAGTTATCAGCACATTGTAGTATCACTCATTATGGCAAATTTAATTCGCAGGTAGATTTCGATCCAATGGGCGACAGGTCACGTTTTGTCTCGC